>JAQZBX010025306.1:0-29619 GCA_029593785.1 Cabassous unicinctus | reverse complement strand
ATGTGTCATTATAAAAACTTAAAATTGCTAAAGAATTCTAAAGGTGATATCTAAGAGATAAATCTAAGAAATTGTCATTGTTTGCATCATTGAGTTTGCCCAGTGAGTATTACAAGTGTAGAATAATAAATGATAAATGGATTTATCTAGGTCAAAGACTGTACTTTGATCCATCCTGAACATTTGCAAATCCATATTCTAGAAAGATATCAAAGTAATTAACATTAATGAAAACACTAATAAAGTCAGTGTACCCAGTTGAAAAAATTTATTTTTACTAAGTTAAAAAGCACTTGTTTCAAAAGGAAAACTGACATTTATATAAGCTGCATTTAATTCTTTTTACGTTTGAATATGCATGGTGACTTAATTGTCATGAGTCTGTTTTGGTTTATGGTATCATTAAATAGTTGCGCTATGATTATAATACTGTAATGCTTAGTGTACTTTTTATTCATGTGTTCTTGAAGTGAGTATAAATTAAGTTATGCTAATATAGTATTAAAGAGAAAATCTAATTTTGAAGATACACATACACACAGACACGCACACACAAACACACACCAATTAGATATCTTATTTCACTCTATCCTGAACAGAACCTACAATGAGCCAACCCAAATTTCATTTGAATCAAAAACCTTTCTCAATACAACTCTACCTCTGGCACTAGCATTTCAGAGTCTTTAGGAATTTGGTGTCAATGTTTTTCTTTTGGGGGCTTACTTCTCTTGTCATTCCACATAAGATATCTGCCTATTTGCATCTTAGAAAGCATGGAGGATAGTCTCTAAAAGTAAACTTCATCTTCAGGTAGATTTTTCCTGTTCTTAGCTCTAATACGGTGCCTTAAAAACCCATATGAATTACAATTTTCTGCAATGTCTTATTTTATATGACCTCAATTAAAGCAGGGGATAAATAAGTCAGGATTTTGTAAAATTGTAAATATTAATCAAGGTATTATATTTCCAAAAATAAACTGTTTTATGAGTGAAAATTGCCACTCTCCTCGAATGACTCCCAAGTTAAATATAATCTTAACTCATGACATACCAAAAATTAACAAAACATTGTTTAAAAGTAAATATGTTATTTTATGAATTTTAATTATTGTTTTATGACATCTAAGTGCCTATTAAAAACTCAATAATTAGGCAAATAAATCCCAACATTTAAATTTACTATAAAGGTCTCGGTGCTATATATGTGACTGCTGTGTTGTCCTCTCAGCAGTTCAGGAAAAATTATAAATATCAAATACATAAATAAATAGGTACTCTATGTACGGGGTCAAACAATCTCTTGTGGTTCTATAAAAAATGTGCAAACCATAGAGATTTTAGCAGAATAAAATTTGATAAAAATCAAGAAAGAGAATTAATCTCTTTTTCAGGCAAAAAAAAAGGCTACTTCTTTATTATTGCTTGCCATTTAGAAGGGGGTCAAGGTTTATAACACTTGCTAACTTCACATTTTGCTGCTCAGGTATTAGACTTCACTCTTGCATTATGATTATCACTTATATTGATCCTAACTTCCTACAAAAATTTCTCCTAAGGCATAAGGATTCCTCTGTGATAAGAAAATTACAAAACCTACATCAAATAATGTAGTGATAACTGCTATCAAAGTATAAATGGCAGGAAGGCTTTTATCTCTTTTATCTATACATAGTTTCAGAGAACAAATTGTATTTGTGGTGTTGAAATATGCAGGGAGATCATTTATCTTGATCTGATTTTGAATTTCATTCTTAGCCTACATAGGTCAAATTTGTGTTACATTTTAAATCTTCTCTAAGTCACCAATTCTCATTTCAAATCAATATGTAACTCACAGGAGGACTTGACTCATTCTTCAAGAAGTCACTAGGGTATTATCTCTTCATTTTTAAAACTGACTCATGATGAAATATTCTATTGATTTGAAAACTCTGCTGTATATGTATTGGGATTTTAATGGGATTTCTGCTTGCTTATTTTAAATATATCTCTATTCATGCATAGGAATCCACATCTGCTAGTCATTATTTTTGAATTTTGAAGCAATCTTTTGAAATGTAAGGAAAAGAAGGCAAGTGTGCTTATATATGTCATACTCAGGTTACTTTGTTGAGAAAATTACATTGATTAGTGTGACATTTCATATTCAAAAATAGAGGAAAAACAATCTATTTTTCTTCTGGAAATTTCCTCTGGCTTTGCTAACTCAAATGTATACAAATGATCTGAGCATACAGAATTGTTTTGGAAGAAAAATAGACTGGCAGTAGTCAAAGTCCATTTTATATCTTTCTTATTTTAATTTTTGCTTTTGAGAGGAGATAACTTGAGAAAAAGACATGCTGGAGTGTATTGAGATTTTTAATTTATGTTACTGTATTAAAAACCCTGACTCCTCTTCTGACCAGAGCAAATGGATATTTTCACACTCTCCTTGAAAATGATGATAATTTTATGATTTTTATGTTTGTTGGTCTAATTTACAAACATGTGGCTGAAAAAATACATAAGCAATCCCTGACATCTATCAGGTGGGTGTAGGCCTGTCCATAAAATTTAGGCTATGTTTTTCTCCTATTGAACATAAACAATTTCAGAGATCACTGACATTAGATAAAGTAATGCTAAATTTTGATGGAGGGAGAAAAAACAAAGATCTACTCTTTATTTATGTCTGAGAATAAGCAAATATAAAAACTGTCCAAACTACCAAAAAATATCAAATTTTCCCCTTTTCTTGGCTAATACAAGTTCCAGGAGTTACTGTTGTTTTATCAATTGTAGCTATACACCTGCTCTGCTTCTCCCACCTTCTAAATAAAAATATTAAGATACCCAGTCATAGAATTGCCCTTTCTTTCTGTCAACACACAATCCACAGCAAAGCACTACTTCTTGAACCCTCCTTCTAATAACCTAACAGAAGCCCAAATCTTATACCAATTTCCTCCTAATGCCATCTCACCGAGACGCCTCTTGTCCCCCATAGTGACTGTCTTCCTTGTTGCCCTGAGCCGATAAATGCAATGTTGTTTGATTCTGTTGAGTGTTCCTAATCATCTTTGGCAAAAAGGCAGTGGCATGACTTTTCACACTAATGACTTTACACATATATGAAACTGTACATATATATGACTCTAAACATGCATGGATCCTTTTCATTTATGGGTCTTATTTGTACAATCTTTTTTCAGTGTGAGATCTGTGGGTACATGAGACAATCAAACTAGAAACTTAATTTGCTCCACAATTAGCCTGATACAGGAAATTTCTGATGCAAATACATTCAACAGATACACCTTTTGACTGCCTGTTATATCCTGGGCAATCGACTTGGTTCTTGGCAACACTAGAGAAAATAATGCATACGAGTTTCTTGATCACTCATTAAGAATGTAATAGATACAAGGTCCTGGTATCTGGTATCTGATATTTTCAATAACCACATGCTATTCTGATGTCAGGAAAAGGACAAACTGAAGCATTTGAGTAATTGTGGAATAGAGAGAGAGGGTATGTGGTAGGGTAAGTAGGTGAGTGTTAAAACAATGTTCTAATTTTAGAAGTTCTTGCTCTGTACCTTGTCCACATTCCCATTAATCTTTATTGCAATGCTTTGTGAAAGGCATGCAATAGGGTCCAAAAGATATCAACACTCTCTTTCCTACTACTTTCCTAGAACCACGTGCTTCACAGGCACAGGTTCTACTTTCCAGGTGCTTGTACATGACATTTTAATAATATTTTTTATTTTATAATATGGATCTCTAGGTTTCCAGCAAGCTGCCTTATTACACAAAGCCCAATTGCTAAACCAATGTCAATGCAGAGTGGTGTTAAACAGCAAGGTAAATACATTCAGAGTATTTCAAATATCTCCAAATTATTCCTGAAGATTTTCTTGAATTTGTGGCCTGAAAAATCACATATGATTTGATTGTGATCCAGACGATCAAAAAATACTAAACTGTGACTAATATAAAGGTTAATAAATAGGGGTATTATTTCTAACCAAAAGAATTGCAAGTTAAAAAAATCTCATATGGAAAGATCACTATTAAGAGAGTATCAGTGTTCAGCAATGCTCCCTCCTAAATAGTGTTGTTTCATTATTGAAATAGAAGAGATTTTTTTAAATATTTGACCAATATTGTAGCTTTAGAAAATAGAAAAGAGCAGTTCAAGTAATCTGCCTTTTTTACTGGTTCAATCATATGTCTTCTAGTGTGAAATTTACCAAGATTTCAGAAGGTTTAGAAAATTGTTCATGAGCTAGATCATATTCAGAATTAAATTTCTTAGAAATCCATAAAATGTCTATAACCTCATGGTTATTTTATACTGCTTTGTAAAGTTATCTTACTGTCTAATAACATAACAATTTTCAAAGAGGGGAACCATTCTTTCAAATATGGAATTAACTTTGCCAGCTGCATTTGTTAATATAATTATTTTAGTTTTTAGTTGTTACTGGAGAAAAATATCAATAACTCTGATTTATCAGATGGACAAGACCTCATTGTTTTGATCAATTTTCTTATTTTCACTTGTTTCAGGATGTGCTCAGGTATCTGTTTTTCTACTCTGGTGATAATATAGCTAGATCACACTTGTTTAATATGTTTTTCACCACCAGACTTTTGGAAGTGTGTTGCAACACAGTTTATAAGACACTAAACTCAGACTTTTTCTGTAATAATTTGTACACCTTTGATACATTATGGATTTTCCCTTGTTTCCTTTCCCTTTCTCTCGTTTTGCTATGAATTACTTCCTTTTGCCTGTTAATCATTACATTCTGTTTTCCTCCCTTTGCTTTAATTCCATCTCTGTTATTTACTTTGCTTTCCAACATCATTCTATACTCACCAAGAAGCGCTTTATAAAAGTGTTCATGAAGTAAACCACATTCAGAAATAGGTTTTTGAAAATTCTCTTGTAATTCCAGTAATTCCTCTCACTTTCCTGCTAGTGGTATTTGACTTCTATTAAACCTTGTTTAAGGGCCAAATCAATGATTTTATGCCATAGAGAGTTCATCTTCTTTGCTCTCATTTTTAAATTGTTTTATTAGATAGAGTTTACACATCTGTATTTTATGAGTTTTAACAAAAGTTCCAAGTTGTGCAATTATCACCACAATCAAATTTTAGAACATTTCTATCATCCCAGAGAGAAAACTGTTGCCCTCCTTTGCAGTCACTCCCAGCTCTTCTCCCCTGCTTCAGGCAAACACCACCCTACTTTGTGTCCCCAGAGATTTGCCTTTTCTAGACATTTCCTATAAGTGGAATCAAACAGTATGTGGTATTTTGCCTCTGGATTCTTTCATTAAGCATGATATTGTTTGAATTTATCCATTTTGTAGCATACATCAGAACTTTTCTTTTTTTTCCAAAATACTATCCCCTTGCATAGATATATCACATTTTGCTTTTCTTTTCACTATGTGATTGCCATTTGGAGTGTTTCTGCTTTTTGCTGTGAATAATGCTGCCATGAACATTCTCATACAGAATCTTTGTGTGGACATATGCTTTCATTTGTCTTTGGATATTTTGGAGTAGACTTGCTGGCTCATATTGTAAATTTAATTTTAAAATTTGAAGAAACTGAAAAATATTTCTAAAGTGGCTGTAGCAGTTTACATTCTCACTAACATGTATGGAGTTGTAATGTAGCTGGAACCAAATAAAAAACTCCCCAGTGATGCCGTTTAAATGTATTCTGAAAAACAAATATTCATGTTTGTACATGATACTCTATATTAGAACCCTCTGAAATATTTTTGGAATATTCATAAAGTGAATATTGGGTGAATTATATGAGAATGTTATAGTAAGCATTTTAAATGTTTTGTGAACTTACTCAGCACATATGTTAGTTGCAAAATATTTGTCAGATGATTTTCTGCATCAATTCAGATTGTTTTTTTCCCCTTCATTCTATTAATGAAGTATATTAAATTGATTGTTTTCCTTAGGCTGAAACAACCTTGTGTTCCTGGGATAAATCCCAAGTGATCATACAGTATAATCTTTTGAATGTGCTGTTAGTTTTGGTTTGCTACTTTTGAAAGTTTTTACATAATATTTATAAGGAATATTGAGCTGTAATTTTCTTTTCTTGTGATATCTGGCTTTAGTATTAGGGTGATGCTGGACTCATAGAATGAGTTGGGAAGTGTTCTATCCTCTTCAATTTTTTAGAAGAGTTTGAGTAGGATTGGTGTTAATTCTTCTTGAATGTTTGGTAAAGTTCACTAATTATGCCATCTGGCCCTGGGCTTTACTTTGTTGGGAGGTTTTTTATTACTGATTCATTTTCTTTACTTTTTATTGCTCTTTTGAGTCTTCTATTTCTTCTTAAGTCAGTATAGATTGTTTGGGTATTTCTAGGAATTTGTCCATTTCATCTAGGTTATCTAATTTGTACACAGAGAGTTGTTCATAGTATCCTCTTATAATCCAGTTTATTTCCTTGATGTTGATAGTAAGTTTCCCCCTTTCAATTCTGATTCTAGTCAAATTTTTATCTCTTTTTCTCTTTGTCAGTCTAGCTAAAGGTTTGCCAATTTTATTGATCTTTTCAAAGAACCATCTTTTGGTTTTGTTAATTCTCTCTATTGTTTATAATCTATTTCAATTATCTCTGCTCTTACCTTTCAACTTAATGAAAAATTGAGAAGATAGTACAGGAATAATATATTTCCTACAACCAGTTTCCTTTATTACATCTTACATTAGTATGGTACATCTGTTAAAATTAATGAACCAACATTAATAACATACTAACTAAAGTCAACTCATTATTCAGATTTCCTTAGCTATTACCTAATGTTCTATTCATGCCCCAGAATTCCGTTCAGAATATTGCATTATATTTAGTTTCCAGGTCTCCTTAGACTCCTCTTGTCCGTGAGGCTTTCAGGTGTCCTTGTTTTTGATGACCTTGACAGTTTTGAGGAATACTAGGCAGTTATTTTGTAGAATGCCTCTTTTTAGAGTTTGGCTGCTATTTTTGTTATAATTAAACTGGGCAATGGGTTTTGAGGAAGAAGACTACAGAAGAGAGGTATCATTTTCAACACATCATATCAAAAGCACATACAATCAATAAGACATATCACTGTAGATTTGACCTTGATCACCTGGCTGAGACAGCATTTGCCAAGAATCTCCCCTGTAAAGTTACTAGTTTTTCCCTCTTTCCATATTAGAAGGGAATTATTAATAACATTTTTTTGCATTTTATTGGTTATTTTTAAATTATTATTTCATTTCCATATTAATTTTATTTGGTTAGTTTGTTGGCTTCATTTTTGGAGGGGTTTTGGAACACGGAAGTATCACAGCAGTGGCAGGGGAGGATCACTGGTACGGGGTGTCAGTGATGTAGGGATGCATGGGAAGGGGTTCACCTGGGGCATGCATCTAAGGCATATGAATATGTTCAAGTGTTCATGGGACATTGTCTCTGTGGGTGGAGATCCACAGAATAACCGAAAGAATATTGAGTTCCCATCCTGGGGAGTGCTTCTACATTCTCTAATAGGATAGCAAGAATCCCCCAAATGCAAGGACAGTGCCTAGTGAAGGAAGACAGACCATTATGCCAGGCCCTTGATATTGATGACTGTACTTATGAACCTTTTCTTGTGAAATTGAAACTTAGCCTAGTATTATATACTGCCTAAGAGTTACCTCCTGAAAGCCTCCTTGTCGCTCAAATATGGCCTCTCTCTAAGCCAAACTAAGCATATAAATGCACTATCTCCCCCCACCCCATCCCCTCTGGTGTGGAACATGACTTCAGGGGTGAGCCTCCATGGCACTGAGGGATTATTACCAAGCCCCAACTAGCAATGCATCTGGAAAAAGACCTTGACCAAAAGGGGGAAATGGTATATACAAATGAGTTTTTATGGCTAAGAGATTTCAAAGTGAGTTGGGAGGTCATTCCAGAGGTTATGCATATTCAAGTTTCAGTAGGATCTCATTGACTGCCACAGTAAACAGTGCCTCCAATAGCGGGGCTCCCAAGAGCTCTAGAGACCTCCAGAAACTATAAGCAGGGCAGACAGATAAAGAATTCAGCACTCTGTCAGTGGGTTTTACTTTGGAATTTATGCTCCCCAGTATAACAGAGTTAGACTCATTTATAGGTTCTTCTACACATGGCTTTTCTGCCCCTTTTATTTGAACCTATAAGTAGCACTATATTGATAAATACATGTCCCAGAGGCTTAAATCTTTGGTCCATCCATGTGCCCGTTGAGCCATGAATTTCAGCCGAGTTGCACCACCTACTCTCCAGTTCATTGGACTCATCCAGGACAACTAACAAGGAGATGTCAATGGACAACGCCCATCCCAAGGAATAGAGAGTGTCTGCAACTACAGGCAAGATAGTTGCAACCATCTGCCCCATGATATATAATGCCCCTGTCAATTAGAAGCAGATGGGCATCACCCATCCCAAAATCCTCAAGTTTGGGGAATGAACAATAGACTAAAGTAGACTTATTATTATTCTACTATAGATTTATTATTAGTCTAGCAATGGAAAATTTTTTATCATTGATGTAAAGGCAGTGGCCACCAGAGGTTCTGAGGGATGGGAGAGGGAAGAATAGGTGTAATATGGGGGCATTTTTGGGACACTGGATTTTTCCTGCATGACATCGCAGTGATGGATACAGGCCATTATTTGTTTTGTCATCCCTTTCAAAATTGTGTGGGGCAATATAAACTATAATGTAAACTATAGTCCATGGTTAGTAGCAATGCTTCAATATGTGTTCATCAATTCTAACAAATGTACCACACTAAGGAAGGATGTTGTTAATGTGGGAGAGGTAGGGAGTGGGGCATATGGGATTCCCTTATATTTTTTACATAGCATTTATGTAATCTAAAGCTTCTTTTAAAATAAAAAATAAAAATAATTTTTTAAAAAAGATGGAAGTTACTATGCAGAGCCCACATCTAAGAAAAGGGGAGTTTTGCTCACTCTCTTTAAGGGTGTAATTGTTCTATTATTTTTTTATTCTGCATGGGAGATTTGTCTCTTCCCACCATTTATTTACTTTTTCAATCCTTTATTTATATCAGTATGCAATTATGGGTATTTATTTTACATATTGGATTATAATCCAGTACCACTTTATTTTTGCTTAAATTGCTCCAGCTCAGTCACTGGAAGCTCTTTCACTTGACCCCAGTGCTTCTTTGACAAACTTGTTTTTCCTTTTTTTCTTTTCTGTTTGTTTGTTTTGCTTTGTTTTTAGTATTTTTTTTTGTCCCAGTCATATAATCAGCCATTTCTCCAAAGAGTCCTGGTTCCTTTTATTGGAAAATTGTATTTAAAAACTAAGATCTGGGTGCTAGGTGCTCTTGTTGATAATGGGGTATAGTTAAATTTAGGCCCTCTCAGCTGACCAAGCAAGGGGATATATTTGTATATGCTATCCCCCATACATACACACATCTGTAAATATTTCAATGTGCAAACATCTCTATCTATATTAGCTGAACCTGAATTAATACCGATGTCTCCAACTCTAATCCACACCACATGGAACTTTCTAGATTCCCCCCTTGCTTGGCTCCTTCCAAGAGCCAATGGAGACAAACTCCCATGTAACAGTCTTCATTACTTCCTGGGATTCCTTAACTCCTACATAAATATTTTAAATTTGCATACATTAAAGTTCACTTTTTTGCACTGTAATATCCTATGGGAAGTTTTTTTGTGATATATAATGTTGGACATGTATCCATCATTATATATCATAGATTAATTTCACTCTTAAAAATTCCTGGTGCTTCACTTAGTCAACACTCTCTCCCCTAGAAACCCTAGGAACTGCTGATATTTTTATTTCTATAGCTTTGTCTTTCCCAGATTTTCATTGAATTAGAATTTTATAGCATACAATCTTTTCAGATTGGCTTCTTTTACTCAGCAGTGTGTATTTAAATTTTGTTCATTTTTTGTTTGGAAATTGATAGCAAAGTTCTTTCTTTGCTGACTATTCATTGTATGGAGGTACCACACTATGTTTATCAATTCACCCATTTTAGGGCATCTTGATTGCTTCCTGTTTTTGTTGATTAAGAATAAAGCTTCTATGAACATTCACATGCAGGTTTTGTGTGAACAGATATATCAGCCAATGGGGTAAATACCTAGAAGGGAGATTGCTGGGTCATATGGTAAGACCAAGTTTAACTTTGTAGTACACTACCAAACTGTCTCTCCAAGTGGCTTACCATTTCACTTTACCACCACCAAGTAAATTGAGTTTATATTGCATCCTGGTTTCATCCATTTTTTACTTTCTTTTTAAATTTTAACCATTCTAATATGTGTGCAGTATTATCTCATTGCTGTTTTAATTTTCAATTCCCTAAGAACAAATTATACTGAGCATGCTTTCATATTATTAATTTCCATCTGCTTATCTTCTTTAGTTAAATGTCTGCTTAGATATTTTGCCCATTTTAAAATTGGGTTCTTTGTTTCTTATTATTCAGATTTAAGTGTTTTTGTATATTTTGGATGTAATTTCTTTATAAGATATTGATTTTACAATCTCCCAATCTGGCTTATCTTTAAATTCTCTTAACATTGTCTTTCAGAGAACACAATGTTAATTTTAATGAAGTCTGACTTATGAATATTTTTCTTTCATGCATTGTTTTTTGGATGTTGTATATATTAACCCATCACCAAACCAGGTCACACACGTAGATTTTCATGTTCAAGTCCTAAACCACAGTCCTGTGAATTTGAACACATTTGTAAATAGGATCTTTAAGATGTTAGTTTAGGTGAATCCAAACTGAATCAGTGTGGCCCTTTTCCAATATGATTAGAAATCGGATAAGCAGGGGAAATTTGGAGACAATAGGAGACAAATGGGGAGAGAGATGGCTATATGGCAGAGACAGAGATTGAGTTATGATTTTCTGGTAAGCTGCCAGCAAAATGCTGTAGCCTTTAGAGAAAGCATGATCCTGCTGACACCTTGATTTTGGATTTCTAGCCTCCAAAACTGTGGGACAATAAGTTCCTGTTGTTTGATTCAATTAGTCTGTGTTTTTTGTTAGAAGAGCTTCTCAAAATAAGACGTCTAATTGTTCTATTACTATTTGTTGAAAGACTGGCCATCATTAATTGAATTGCATTTGCCTTTTTGGCAAAGATCAGTTGAACATATTTCTGTTGGTCTATTTCTGGGTTCTGTATTCTGTTCCATTATCTATATGTTTATTCACTATTACCATAGTATCTTGATACCTGTAACTTTATAATAAGGTATGAAATTGGGTAATGTGAGTTCTCTACCTTGGTTCTTCGTCAGTAGTGTGTTTGGTTATTTATGTCTTTTGCCTATCCATGGAAATTTTAGAATACATTTTGATATACAGAAAATAACTTGTTGGGATTTTCACCTGGATTGTATTGAATTTATACATAAAGTTGAGAAGAATTAACATCTTAAAAATATTGAGACATCCCATCAATTAACATGGGATATCTCTCTAATTATTTGTCTTCTTTTATTTCTTTCACTAGAGTGTGTGGATATTTGCTATATATTGTATCTATAACTTGTTAGATTAATACTAAGTATTTCATTTTTTGGTGTTAATGTAAATTTTGTTGAATATTTAAATTGCAAATTCTAATTGTTCATTGCTGTTTTATAAGAAGGCAATAGAATTTTGTATATTCATGTTTATCCCTGCAATCACTTAGTAATTCCAGTAGTTTTTTGTGTGTTTTTTTGGTCAATTTAGGGAGACATTCTACGTAGACAATCATGTCACCTGCAAAGAAAGGCAGTTTTATTTTTCTTTCCCAAATTTTATGTGATTTACTTCCTTTTTTTTAATCTTATTGTACTAGGTAGTTCTTTCAGGATGATGTTGAATAGATGTGGTGAGATGGCATATACTTGCTTTCTTCCTGATATTAGTGGACAAGTCCAGTTTTTCACCATTAAGTGTAATGTTAGCTGTAGGTTTTTGGCAGATGTTATTTATCAAGTTGAGGAAGACATCCCTCTATTCCTGGTTATCTGATAGTTTTTTATCATGAATGTGTTGGATTCTGTCAAATATTTTTTCTGTATGAAGTGATATTATGACTTTTCTTCTTCATCTTGTTAATGTGATGGATTGCCTTTAATCAATTTTCAAATATTGAAACAGTCTTGCATACATAGAACAAATCCCTCTTGGGAGAGGTATAAAATTTTTATATATTGTTGGATTCAATATGCTAGTATTTTATTGTGGATTTCAGTTTCTTTGTGAATGAGAGACATTGGTATTTAGTTTTCCTTTCTTGTAATGTTTTCTTCTGGTTTTGTTATAAGAATAATGCTGGCATCATAAAACAAGTTAGGAATGTTCCTTCTGATTCTATTTACTATAAGAGATTATGGAGTATTGGTATCATTTCTTCCTTAAATGTTTTTAGCATTCACCTGTGAAATCATCTAGGTGTGATACTTCTTTATGGAAAAATATTAATTATTGATTCAAAATTTTAAGTACATATAGGGCTATTCAGGCAATCTATTTCCCCCTGAGTGAATTTTGGTAGTTTGTCTATTTCAAGGAAATTTCAAGAAATTTTCACTTTTTTACTGTAGAGTTGTTCATGGTATTCCTATAAGGTCTTTTTTTTTTTAAAGGAGGTACTAGGGATTGAACACCAGACCTCATACATGGGAAACACATGCTCAAACCCCTGAGCTACACCTGCTCCCCTGCATTTTCCTTTTCGTGTCCATGACATTGGTAGTTGTGATTCTTATTTCATTTCTGGTATTGGTAATTTGTATCTTTTCTCTCTTTCTTGGCTAACCTGGATAAAGGTCTATCAATTTTATTGATGTTTCAAAAATGCAGTTTTATTTCATTGATTTTCTCTAATGTTATTTGAATTCATTTCATTAATTTCTGCCGTAATTTTTATTATCTCTTTTCTTCTGTTTGTTTTAGGCTTAAAGTGTTCTTCTTTCTCTAGTTGCCTAAGGTTGAACCTTAGATGACTGATCTGATTTTAGATACTTTTTATTTTCCAATATATGCTCTTTTTGCATCCCACAGATTTTGAAAAGTTGTGTTTTCACTTTCATTTAATTTTAAAAAAATCTTTAAAATTTATCTTGAGACTTTTTTCTTTGACCCATATGTTATTTAGAAATGTTTTTGATTAATCTCCAAATATTTGAGTATTATCCAGCTATTACATTGTTTTTAAATTCTAGCTTAATTCCATTGTGGTCTGAGAAATACTTTGTATTATTTACATTATTTTAAATTATGTTGTTTTTGTTAAATTAGTTTTATGGCCCAGAATTTGTTCTATCTTGGCAAATGATCCATATGAGCTTGAGAAAATGTGCATTCTGTTGTTGTTGGATGGAGTAAGAATTCTAAATACATCAACTAGCTCAAGTTAATTGATACTTCTGTTTATTTCAACTATATGCTTATTTATTTTCTGCCTGTTTTTCTCTCAATTACTGAGAAAGGAGTCTTGCTTTCTCCAAAGTGTGTTTTTCTATTTCTTCTTTCAGTTCTATCAGATTTTTCCTCATGTACTTTGACACTCTGTTTTTTAATGCAAACACTTTAAAGATTGTTATTTTCTTGGAGAATTGGCACCTTTATAATTATGTAATGCCTCTTTTATCCCCAATAGTTTTTCTTGTCATGAAGTCTGCTTTCCAGGAAGTTAATGTAGTACATGTAGATTTCTTGTGATTAGTGTTAATATGGCATGCTCTTCACTATCTCTTTATATTTAAAGTGTGTTTCTAATAAAACATATATCTAGATCTTTTTTTTATTATCCACTCTGACAATCTGACCTTTTATTGGTATATTTAGCCCATTCCTATTTTAAGTGATTATTTTTATTTATTTATTTATTTATTTATTTATTTATTTTACTTTAGGTAGATAATAAAAATTTAATAGTAATATCATAAAGTAAATGTATAAAAATCAAGTATTTAGTTTTGGTTGACAGAAATAATATACATAGCTTCAACATTGTATGGATAATGCATCAAGATAAGGTTTTATTTTTCAAATTCTACATTGTGCCAAGCAAGTTGCTTTGTATTCAGGGGTTCAAAAATTCTGCTTTTATACCAAAAGGATCTGGACTTCAGATAACTCTAATGAAACCAGGTAATACTTGGCCAATTGCATTTGAAGCTGTGTGATCATCATCTTAATGACCTAAATCCTTGATAAGGAAAACAAGTAAAAGAGTCAAACATTTCACTGTTTTGAAATGCAAGTCACTAAAACTGTCAAAGTGTCTAAATAAAAATGATTTCTTTCTCTCTCTCTTTTATTTATTTATTTTTTTAACCTCATATTGCCCTGAAAGCACATGCATGAAAAGGAAGTTAGAACCAAAGGGGCAACTTTATGCTACCTTCTAGGTCAATGTTAAAATTTACAGACTTAATTTTTAGACATAATATTCCTGGTTCTGGTCCTTAAAGAGAAATAGAAGTAAATAACAAACTTTTTAAATATCATGAAATATATATATATATATATATTCATAATCAAATCTTTCAATGATTTCTGAGACTGTTTCCACAGAATTATTTCAGGGGACACATTGGTTGAAAAAGGACTGAGAATATAAACTTTAAGTCTTAAAATTCTACCTCTGAAGTTGCAAAGATTTAAATAGAGCCATTGAAAGGTTGTTTAATGTGGAATTCCTGGCCAGGATGAAAACAAGTACTATGCAGAAAAAAAGGTCATGCTTAAATACTGAAGACTTAGGCAGCTCTTTCTGGACATAGGTATTTCTTTCAACCTAATTAAGTGATTATTGATACATTTATTACTATAGTTGGATCAATTTCTACTTTGTTTCTATTTTCTATTCATTGTATTTATTTGTCTTCTTTTTTTAAAAAATTCTCATGTTTTTCTTCCGTCTCTGGTTTTAATTAAGCATTTTATATGATTCTATTTTCTCTCTTCTCTTAACATATCTATTATACTTCTAACAGGATTCTCGGTGGGCAGGATTTTTTGTTTGTTTGTTTGTTTGTTTGTTTGTTTGTGTGAATACTTTGAATGTTCTCCCACTTTCTTCCGGCATCTAGGGCTTCTGCTGTGAAATGAGCTGTTAATCTGACTGAGGTTTTTCCATAATTGTCACTTTATTTTTCTCTTGCTGTTTTCAAGATTGTCTCTTTGTCGCTGACTTTCAGTATATTTACTATGGTGTGTGTGTTTGTGGGTCTCTTATTGTTTATCTACTTGGAGTTTTTTGTGATTCCTGCGTGTGTTACTGTTTTTAAATAAATTGGGAGTTCTAGTTATTTTTTAAAAAATATTATTTCTGCTTCTCTCTCTCTCTCCTTTCCTTCTAATATTCCCATTCCATGTATGTTGGTGTACTTAATGGTGACCCTTATGTCTTGGAGGCTCTGTTGATTTTCTTCATTCTTTCTTCTCAGTGTTCTTCAATTTGCATAGTCTCTATTGATCTGTCTTCAAGTTTGATGTTTCTTTCTTCTGTCAGTTCCAACATTTAATTCCCTTAGTGATTTTTCTATTTCAGTTATTGTTCCTTTCAGCTCCAGAATTTCCATTTGGCTTTTTAAAATGATGTATATCTCTTTGATGATGATATGATGATAATGACATTTTCAACATATTTTGCTTCTTTAATCATGCTTTCCTTTATTTCTGTGAAAATATTTAGATTGGCTATTCTGAAATCTGTTCTGTTAAATGACATCTTGTCACTCTCATTGACAGTATCTGTTGCCTGATTTTTCTCACTGTATGAGACATAATTTCCTGTCTTTGCATGTCTTATAAGTTTTTGTGGAAAACTCAACATTTTGGATAATCTATTGAAGCAACTCTTTGTACTTTCTCCCCACCACTCCAAGGTTTGCTATTGTCATTTCCTTGTTTAGTGACTTGCTGAATTACTTTTTAAAAATCAATTTTATTGATACATATTAATAAAGCATACAATTCATCCCAAGTATACAATCATTGGTATTTGGTATAATCACATAGTTGTGCATTCATCACTTCAGTCATTATTAGAGTATTTTCATTATTTCAATAATAATAAACAAAAATCTGACAAACAAGAAAATTCGGTACCTCTCAATTTCTCTATATTTTCCATACTGTACATAACTACTATTTCTGGATATTCTTGATGAATTATTATTTTTTTTGGTATATGAGAATCCTGTATTTTCTGCATTAAAATTATTTTTAATTAGTTTTTTTAAAGAAACTTTAGATTGTATCATTGCAGCGTCATGCAGGACAATTCCAGTGTCCTGAAAATGTCCCCATATTGCATCTATTCTTCATTCTCCCTCCCCTCAGAACCTCTGGTTGTCACTGCCTTTATATCAATAATAAAAGTTCTTCCATTGCTAGAAAAATAATGTCTATAATATAATAATAATAAGTCTACTTTAGTCTCTTGTTCATTCCTTTGAAGTTTATTTCTCTGCCACAGTGTTAAGCCTCTGATGTTGTTCTTCAAGGAGGTGCAGCTTTAGGTAGGCATCACCCTGGGGTGACAGTGGTATTGGTAAGGTTCTCTTCTACTCTTTCCCTAACTGCACCCAACTGTTAAACTCTGCTAAATGAAGGTCAATTGCTCTATTGTTATCAATGCCCTGGGGCATAAATTCCTCTACAAACTAATTTAATCAAATTGTGTCTCCTTTGAAGGACTAATTTTTAAGATCAGGGTTTGATATTTTTTTCTGACTCCAGGAGTACTTCTCCCAGCTGTCTTATTCTCCAGTTCTCTTATGCAAACTAGCCAATCAGCAGTCTAGGCTATATATTCATTAGATTCCCAGATCTCCCAGTAGCCTTTTATTAATACCTCCACTATTCTGAAGAGTACCTTAGACTTAAATTTCTCCATGTTTCTGTGACAAATGAAATCAGTTCCTTTGGGAAGAGATTAGGAGCTTTTTTTTTTTCTTTTTTTTGAGGCCTGCTTCTCTCCCAGGCAAAATCTCTGAGCCATGGCTCTGGAACTGGGGGTGAGGTCAATGGCAAGTTTCTCTCTGAGTGACACCTCTGTTCTTGGAACTGAGCACTTAGAAGAGGGTAAACAGCAGTTTGAGGTCCTCTTGGCTTACCTCTTTTGGTATGGATCCACAATCTTATAAGCCAGGGCAAGGGTTTGGGGTCAGCAAATGTGTCAGCATGCCACACCCATGGCAGAACCTCTATTCCATGAGTTATAGTTGGGCAGAAGGGAGCTGGGTCAGGATGAGAAGTCCTACTTCTCCAGGGAAGAAAGGAGCAGACCTTGTGTTCTTGGCTGTAGCAGTTATGGTTGTTAGATTACACTTTTATTTGGAATGGACTGGAGAAATGAGGGAAACGATGAAGATTTGGGGGACTAAAGTGTCCAAATACCCTAGTTGTCTTCTTTTATTCCATTTCCCACTGAGACTTGGTATATGCTGAGGAAGAGTAACTTTTGTCATTTTAGCCATATGCTAGTTTTCACAAACTGCCTATGGGAAGATTTTCTATTTTGGAGGATGACTGAGCCATGTTGCTTTCTACTACTGTTAAGATTTGGTGCATATTTAACAATTTAAATATTAAATATCTAATTATATAACTGTTTATTACTCCTAAGTGTTTATCACATGTAGTAAAGTATGTTTATTTTATTTCAGGGAAAATGCTGTATTTACCAAGCTCGTAAATAAGTATTCATTTCTATAAGATTTGCATAAAAGCAAAATACCCTATCTTCATTTTTAATGTACCCATATAAAGAGAAATTCCTGGCTAGTTAGGATTTTTTTAATGCTTTTCAGAGAGATGTCTTTTGAAAATCTTCAACTCTAATTATGATGATATTCCATATATTGGAAAAGGTATTTAATAATGATACAAATATCGCATATATCATATCACAAAAATCAAACAAGATCTATATCTGATAAGTGCTAGTGACCTTAAGGTTACAGCAACTTTAAGTTACTAGTGACAAAGGTTAAGAGTTCAATATAAGAGACTAATTATCTCCCTGACAAACCAATCATATATAAGTATCTTTCTTTTGGATGATGTGATGATTAAGTTCACGTGTCAACTTGGCTAGGTTGTGGTGTCCAGTCATTTGGTCAAGCAAGCATTGACCTGATTGTTACTGTGAGGGTATTTCATGGATTTAAATTATTGGTCAGTTGATAGCATCTATGGCTGATTACATCTATAATCAACAAAGGAGATTGCCTTCAGCAGTGAGTGATGTCTCATCCAATCAGTTGAGGGTCTTAAAGGGAGAACTGATGATTTAAGCAGTCAGAAAGAAGAATCTCTATTTCAACCAGCCAGGCTTTTCCTGGGGAACCCATCAAAACCTTCATCAAAGTTCCCAACTTGCAGCCTGCCCTACAAAATTCATACTTGCTAATCTCCATGGTTGTGTGAACTAATTCCTATAATAAATCTCACAGTAGTTACAAATATACATGTATGTTTGCCAGTTCTGTTTCTCTGGAAAACCCTGACTAATTCAGATATGTAATTAGAAAATAGTCTTTAATGAATGAATGATATTATTTCCAGGCCCCATTTTAGACACTTGGTTGAATGCAAATATGTGATATCATTGATTCCTTCAAATAACTTCAACATAGTTATAAATATATGTCATATATACCAAAAAAACAAAACAAAATAAATTAGAACAAAAACAACTAATAAGATAGTCTAAGAACCAAATACATTAAATGGGTAGTTCAAAGGTAAGTTTACATACGTCATTTGAGAATAGTCAGGAAATCTTCATTAAAAAAACAAACAAAAAAAAAAAACACCTTGGTCCTGAAGGAAAATTAGTAATAGGCTTGGAAAATTAGTAATAGGCTTGGCAGAGTAAACAGATGAGTATCTCTTAGGCAAGGAGAAAAATCTAGATAAGAAGGCAGCACTGTTGTGACAGTTTGAAGTTTTTCATGAATACCAAAAAAGAAAAAAATACATGTTTTTGAACTATTCCATTCCTGTGCATGTGAGAACCTTTTGATTCGATTACATCAGTGAGGTGTGACTTGGGTTGAGTATCCACCTGCTTGCTGGATCTGATATAAAAGGAGACACAGAGGAAAATGGGAGTACTGCCATATTTGATCATACCATGTGAGATAAAGGTAAAAAAAGCCTTTATCTCACATGGTAAGAGAAAAAGGACTCCAGTATTGCCCATAGCTGAGCTCAAGGAGAGAAGCCCTGAGAGGCTTAAAAAGCTGAGGCCCAGGGACAGAGGAGCCATATGGCTGATAGCTCACAGCTGAACTAGGGAAGAAAGCAGAGCAGCAGAAACTGAGAAAGGAGGCTCAGTAAGAGACAAGCCCGTATATCTGGTTGCACACAACTGAGCTCTGGGAGATGGTAGATTCTGGAAGAGAAGGCAGAGATGTAGATAGAGATTGGCAGCCATCTTGCTTTGCCACATGACAGGACCCAGAGAAGGCATCTCTGCCGATGCCTTGATTTAGATATTTCACAGCCTCAGAACTGTAAGCTTTTACCCCAGATAAATCCCCTTTATAAAAGCCAACCCATTTCTGGTACTTTGCATTGCCAGGCCTTTGGCAAACTAAGAAAACAGTGAATCATTTGAGTAAGTTTGGATAGTGTATTGATCTAGATTGTTTTATTTACAATTAATAGTAAACCAACTTAAACTAACATAAGTAAAGCAGGGAATTGCTTCTCATAATTAAGAATTTTAAATCACTGATGAATCCAGGAACTCAAATATGATCCAGGTTCTGTCTATGTTTCCATTTCTGAGCTCTGATTTTTTTCCATATGCTTATTTCATTACAGATAGGTTATGTCTAAACAGCAAGAAAAATGGCTACTGTCAGTCCAGCCTAGAGTTCCTTTACAGACTCTCTCCCAGTATCTGTATATAAAAACATTTAAAACATTGATGGACTCTATCTGGAATCGCATGTTTTAGGTATCTGTTGCTGCATTGGAAATTACCCCCAAATTAAGTGACAAACAACAAATATTTATTTTATCAGTTTCTGTGGATCAGGAATTAGGGTAAACACCTTAATTAGGTGCCCAGTTCAAGCCTCTCATAAAACTGCAATCAAGGGGTCAACAACGTACTGCAATTATCTCAGGGCTCTCACCTGGCTTTTGGCAAGCCATAGGTCCTCGGTTGCTGTTGGCCAACAACTTTAGTTCCCTGCAACATGGGCTTCTCCAAAGGAGTAGTCTCTTGGTTGCTTGCTTCTTCCAGAGTCAGGGCTCTAAGACAGATAGTGATAGAGAGATAGAGATGATAGAGACAGAGATGAGTAAGTGAGGGAGAGAGAAAGTAAGAGAAATGGAGAAAGAGAGAGAGACACAGAGAGAGAGGGAGGTATAAAGGGACAGGAAAGAGAGAGCCAGCCCAGGTAGAAGCCACAGTCCTTTTGTAACCTAATCATGGAAATAACATCCTATTGCTTCTACCATATCCCATTCTTTAGAAGGTAGTCAATAAGTAAAATCCATACTGAAGGATACAAGGTTGTAAATAGCAGGAAGTGGGAATCATTGGAAACCATCTTAGAGACTGCCTACCATAGTCAATGAAACAATTATTGTGGTCATATAATATAACCATATAACATGAACCACATTAAATGGATTCTTCGCTGAAAAGACGGTTGTTTTACCATGAGAAGAAGGAAAAGATTCCTGCAGAAGCAAAAACAACTAATATTCAGTTCATGGGCACTGAATGAACCCTCCTGCTGGGGTGACGTGTTTGTCTCTGGGAAGCTTGGGCGATAAGTGAGGGAAATTATATTGTGGAAATTCTTGATATTTTTACTTTAAATAGTTAAAGTAATCAAATTCTGTTTGTTTTTGAAAGGGAGTATTGATGCTGTGAAAGCTGTGTAATGGGTTCTGGCAGTGGCAGGAGAATAGATTTCAATAAGATGCAAGCAAAAGTGATTAGGTTAGGGGCTACTGTGGAAGTCCAGGTGTGAGGAGACAAAAGCATAGTGCAGCTTGTGATGACTATGAAAATAAAAACTGTGGAAACAAAAGAGAAATTCTAAAAGAAGAATTGATATAACATGGATTGGCATGAATTGAAGTGAAGTGAAGTGAATTTATACCCTTGGATGAAACGGGGAGAGAGGTAAAATATAGTGGAATAGAAACTTCAATAAAAATGCTTAATTATAACTAAGGTGAACACTCTGTTGAGGAATAGAAGATTTTTTAAACCTTTTGCCTCATCATTTCTCTCCTGGATCTAAATTCACCACAGCAAGAGAGCGCTGTATTTGCATAATTCATTGTATTTCCATTTGAGTCACAGGGTAATGCTCTAGATTATTTCCACTGTATCAGCATCTCCCCATTTACAGGGCTCCATAGCTCCTGCTCTTTACATGTGAAGATTTTGTGATTAGAGATCTTTAAAAATTATGTCAGACTTAGATGCAAAAGGATTTCAAAGTTAGAAAATTTGAGTGCCATAAAAAAAATTTAAAACCCTGAGAGGCAAATATCTCAACTTCTTGA
Source organism: Cabassous unicinctus (assembly GCA_029593785.1). Classification (NCBI taxonomy): domain Eukaryota; kingdom Metazoa; phylum Chordata; class Mammalia; order Cingulata; family Chlamyphoridae; genus Cabassous; species Cabassous unicinctus. The sequence continues at coordinate 7,991 of JAQZBX010025306.1, read as the reverse complement.
ATATTTTTCTGTGGATTATGTTGACCAAAAAAGGTGAAATCTTCAGGGCACTGAACAAATATATTATATTCCTTACTTGATTCAAAAACTATATTTTGAATATCTATTATGTGTCAGGCTCTGTGCTAGATGCCAAGGATTAACTAATGAGCAAAAAATAGATCCACTCTTGCCATTTTGGAATGCTTCTAGTCTGTTGCAAGAAGGAAAATGATGCTTACCAGTAACAAATAACCACCAATCTTAGTGTAAAATTATAACACGATAATTGTGAAAACATATAATTATGTGTCTTAATATTGAGGAGAAATCAAGGAAGTCACTTTGAAAATAATACATTTTCTAAAATCTGACAGATTTTAAAGCATTAACTAGGCTAAGAAGGCAGGGTAGAGATATCTGATAACAGGAATAACACATACAGTTTCCATGCTGGAGAGAACATGGTGTGGGAGAGCAACTCAAAGATGACCAGCACAGCAGAAGTACAAAAGCCAGTAAGGGTACGATACCAGGTGTTTTAGTTTCCCAGCTGCTAAAACAATTACCATACAATGGGTTGGTTTACACAGTGGGACTTTATTGGCTCACAGTTTTGAGACTAGAAGAAGCCCCAAATGAGACATCAGCAAGGAGATGTTTCCTCCCCAAAGACTGTGCCTTTCTGGGCTTGCTGCCCACAACCCTTGGTCCTTTGCTTTTGTTTCACATGGAAATGTTGTCTTCTTTCTCCTCCAGGTTCTATTGGCTCCTGGCTCCTTCCCATGGCTTTCTCCTCCCGTGTCAATTTCTATTGATTATAAGGACTTCAAACATTTTGGATTAACATGATTCAATCCTCAAGGTGAGTCTGAAGAAGTCAGTAAAAGGCAATATATGACTGAACTTTGTAGTTCACATTAAGGATCTGGTATTTAACCAAAATGTAATGAAATGCATTGAAGTGTTTAAGGGTGTGATATCCTCAAATACCTACTGTTAATCTAAGAATGGAGGGGGAGAAAACAAGTAAAAATAGAGTGATTTTTTTTTTGCAAAAGTGCAGGACCAGCTAACAAAGAAAACCTCTAGCTACATACAATGTTTAATGTAACTTGCATAATGTATAACCACAGCAAGGCACAAGAAGTCAATGAATATCTGCATTTGCTAAATAAAGGGAAACACCCAGATACCATTAATGAAGTAAGCTCTGAAAAATCATCTCCAGAAAAGATGCTACAGCTGTCTGGAGATTACTTTGGGGATCCTTTATTGGTTCCAGACAAAGTACAAGGCAATTAATAGACCAGCCAAGAAAAAGGAAGAAAACTTCACTGTGTTATGTGGGAAATGGTTCCTATTAGAGCCAAGGTCATCAGTGTAAAAAGGCATTAGGGAAACTTCACCTATGGGCCTAGAACAATAAAACCTCTATTTTGGGCACTCCAGGTTGAACTAAATGAAAAAAAAAAAGCCTAGAGGATTCCTAATTAAGCCTTGCACTTAAAGTGGATTTTTGCTACAAATTTGTATTAGTCTTGTGGTTCAGGAATATACAAATTGAGAAATTAATTTGTGCACTTGGCAAAAGCAAACAGAAAACTACACTGGTGTGAAAAAAATTTAAATCTTGCAACCTAGGTCACGCACATGACAGTCATACAGGAAGAAAGAAATCCCTCTTCAGATAAATTCACAATGACAAAAAAACAAATCTAGGAAAGAAATGTGGATGCAATCTACTACAAGCAAGAGTAAACTTTGCAAAAAGGCACTTGCCTTGTTGGAAACAGCAGAAAGTGTTGATGTCTTCACTGGCTTGCCCCACTGCCAATGCAACTGAGCCCATGTTTTTGATATACTGTGATCTCAAAACCTCTTGGACACTTTTAATAAAGAGACGTATTTTCATAGAATCCAACTTGCAGGAAAATCTAAGACATAAATGTACTTCTGTACTGGTAAATATGCGACCCCACAGATCCTGGTCCTTTGTCCTTGAAGTAAACTTGTACACTTTTGGGGTTTTTTTTTTGTTTGTTTATTTTTTTGTTTTTTTGTTTTTTGTTCTTTTTCTCTTCAAAGACATTTTTCTCAGGAGACATTTTCCATCCATCAGATAAATAGATCATAATGGACCTGCCTCACAGTACACCACACACATCCAGATATACTGAAAGTTTGGTGTAAAAACAGGTTAGACTCAAATTGCACTGCTATTGCAAGACAATTTTACTCATTCTTTCTGCCACATTGAATTATTATAGGGTTACAATGGATAAAATGTGTGAAACCATTTTGAAGACTATGAAACATATTTAACTACAAAGGAATATTATTTACTTCATTTTATTTCAGTACTTTAAAAGCTAATGCAACTTTTTAATAGTAGATGTCTGATTACTGGAAGGGGTAGGGAGCTACTTGATTCATAAGCTCGTGGCCAAGATTGAAGGAGAGATTCAAGATTTCAAACTTCAATTACTTAGCATGATAATTACCAAATAGATTGAAAACTCTCCTTTATACTCATGATAAATATGTTCAAGCAGTTGCATTGTATCTGTCTTAGCTATCCTCTCAAAGATCAGAAATAAAATGGATGCAGGCACATTGATGCATTTCTTTGGGTTAAATGAGTGCAAAAAGCCTACAAAACAATTCTGTACAAAATACTTGCAATTGAGAAATTTAGGGCTCTCTATATTTCAGATGTTTTAACTGTAAGGCATTTGCTGAGACTCTGAACAGACTATGGTTGCATTTACTGCTTTTTCTGTGCAAGAATTTGGATATTAATGGACAGACAGGTTTCAGACCTCTACTTTTTTAGTAATACAGTATGCTGAGTGCTTTCTTGGGTGCCAATCACAAATTGCTGAAAAATGGCGATCTATAACCAGCTTTCATATTTCAATAAGTGAGGTCAGCTTGACATTTAGAGAAACTGAGCTTGTTGATGGTGTGTCTGCATATTTTTGCATGACTTTAAATGCTAAAGAAGTCATATGGCAAACAAAAAAAATAAAAGTTGAGCAAAAATAAAATTTTCTGCTTGGCTGAAGAGTATGATTACCATTTACACTTTCAGTGTTATAGGGATTATTTAAAGATTTGTTTTAATTAAGATAAAGTAAAAGGAAAACAAACTAAATTAAAAAATTTAAATATCTCAACACTATGAAATTATAGGAGACTTAAAGTCATTTGTGTTGCATTCCCAGTGAATCTCTTCAGTTCAGGAAACCATCTCTATATTTTTGTAACTACAAATCTAGGGGCCTTAAACATAAGCATTTAAACAGGACCACTCTCCTTAAGTCGCCCCCCACTGCCCTTACCTGCTGTCCTTACGCAACTACCCTCATTTGTGATTCCATGCTTTAAATGTTTTACTTGCGTGGTACAGGATACTCCATGGGCCTGGCTCCTCTGTACCAATACTTCTGCTTGTTCCAGCTCTCTCTCCTTGGCATGTATTTGGTACTCCCACTAAATTGATTAATAGTCAGCAAAATGGCTTTAGATTTGGTTGATCTCTTGATCCATCTGGAAAACATATTCAAGAATATGATTTTAAAAATTTAAATATAAAAATACAGGGTTACAAAATTAAAAGATGAGCAAAAATTTTAAAAGCACAACATTTTTATAGTTTGTAATGTCACAAAAATGAATGAAATTAAGATAATGGAAAAACTGAATCTACACTGAACCAAGAAAATCCCATTTGATCACAATAAATTACTTTCTAATCATTTCTAATACTTTCTCTCCATTTCACCCCAGCTACCCAGAGAAGGTAAGAAGTCTTTGCAGAAAAAGGGAACTAATAAACATTTGTTATATCCTAAGTTCTGCTATGTGATTTACTGTAAATATATTTTATTATTTTTTTTATTTTTAAAGAAGTTTAGATTACATAAATGTTACATAAAAAATATAGGGGATTCCCATATGCCCCCCTCCTCCCCCTCCCACACTTTCCCACATTACTAACATCTTTCATTAGTGTGAATTATTACAATTGATAAACACATATTGAAGCATTGCTACTAACCATGGTCTATAGTTTACATTGTAGTTTAGACTCTGCCCTGCACGATTTTATAGGCTATGCCAAAACGTACAATGACCTGTATCCATAATTGCAATGTCATGCAGGACAATTCCAATGTCCCCCAAATGCTCCATGTTACACCTATTCTTCTCTCTCCCTCCCCTCAGAAACTCTGGTGGCCACTGCCTTTATATCAATGATAAAAGTTCTTCCATTGCTAGAATAATAATAATTCTATAATAGGATAATAATAAGTCTACTTTAGTCCATTGTTTATTCCTCAGTCTTGAGTATTTTGGGATGGTGATACCCACTCACTTTCTGATTGAGAGGGAGCTTAGATCCCATGGGGCAAATGGGTGGAACTATTTTGCTTGCAGTTGCAGACACTTTCTGTTCCTTGCCAAGGGCGTTGTCCTTGTTAGTTGTCCTAAGAGAGTACAATGAATTGGAGAGTAGGTATTACAACTCTGCTGAGATTCAGGGCTCAACTAGCACATGAAAAGACCAATGATTTAAGTCTCTGGGACACATATTTAACAAGTATAGTGCTAATTATAGGTTCAAGTAAAAAGAGCAGAAGAGCCATGTGTAGGGAAATTATAAAGGAGTTTAACTCTGTTACACTCAGGAGGATAAATTCCAAAGTAAGGCCCACTAACAGGGTGCCGAATTCCTGAGCTTGTCTGCCCTGCTTATAGTATCTACATGTCTCTACAGCCATCAGGAACCCTGCTGTTTGAGACACTGTTTACTATGGCAGCCAATGAAATCCTGCTGAGACATGCATAAGTGTAATCTCTGGAATGACCTCACGATTCACTTTGAAATTGCTTAGCAATAAAAACTCATTTGTATTTAATATTTCCAGATGCATTGCTTGTTGGATCTTGGTAATAATCCCTCAGTGCCAGAAAGGCTCATCCCCAGGAGTCATGTCCCATGCTGGGGGGAAGGTAAGTACATTTATATGCTGAGTTTGGCTGAGAGAGAGGCCACATGTGAGCAACAAGGGGCTTTAGGAGATAACTTCTAGGCAACATGTAATACTAGGCTAAGTTTCAATTCCATAAGAAAAGGTTCGTAAGTACAATCATCAATATCAAGGACCTAGTGTAATGGTCTGTCTTCCTTCACTAGACACTGCCCGTGTACTCAGGGATTCTTGCCATTCTATTAGCGAATGTAGCAGGATGGGAATTCAATATTCTTTGGGTTATTGTGTAGGTCTCCACCCACCGAGACAATGCCCCATGAACACTTGAACGTATTCATATGCTTAAATTCATGCCCGAGGTGTGCACTCCTCCCCACACATTCCCCCATCACTGACACCCTGCACCAGTGATCCTCCCCTGCCATAGTTGTGACCCTTCTGTGATCCAAAACCTCTCCAAAAACAAAGCAAAAACAAACAAACAAAAAAAAACAAATAAAATTAAGAAAATAAAATAGTAATTTAAAAACTAACAGATAACATACAAAAATAAAAAATAAAAAAATGAAATAAAAAATTTTTATACATTGTGTCTTTCATCCAAGGTAAGATCTATTATCTTGTTTGTACAGTGACAGTTTCTTCTGTATGTTCCCCCATTGTCTTATTGTTTTTCATTTTATCTGCAAAGAAGCTTTAGGTTGCAGAAAAGTCACATAGAAAATATAGGAAATTCTCACATACCCAACGCCATTCCCCTTTTCCACTCTCCCTTATTAATGATTTACATGTGGCTGGTACATTTGTTACAACTGATACACAAATATTGAAACACTGCTACTAACCATGGTCAATGGTTTTCATTATGGTTTTCTTTTTGCACCTTACTCTTTGATAAGTTTTGATGAAATTTGAAATGGCGTGTATCCATTATTGCAAGATCATGCAGAACAATTCTAAGGCCCTAAAAATGCCCTATGTTCCATCTATTCTATTCTTCCCACCTCCTCCCCTTGGAACCTATGGTAACAACTAAATTTCAATTTTTGAAGAATAAGATTCATAGTTACTTGCAATAATATTGAGGGCTTGACATATTGGTCTGTCTTCTTTCATTAGGCACGGCCTAGTTCTCGAGAGGTTCTTGCCCCTCTAATTGAGAACATAGCAGGACTCTCCAGGATGGGAGTTTAATATTTTCTTGTTTATTGTGTGGGTCTCCACCCCCTGAGATAACACACTATCACAAGATGAACACTTACATATTTCGTAGAGGCATGCCCCAGGTATGCCCTATCTTGTATATCCCCCCACACCCGAATGCCCTATACCAGTAACCCTCCCCTGCCATATTTGCCAAAAGAACATTCCCACCATTGTAGTTTTAACCACAGACCTGCAAATCCCCAGAGTTTACCTGCTCCTTCTTCCAACCCTTCTCCTAGTTTCATGGATAGTCCAACCCAACCTCCCTACCCTACTCCCCCTCTCAGACCAGCACCACGGTGTTTGTCTGTTTTCCTTTACTCAGCTGAAGTAGCAATGCAAAAATTCTGAGCAGAGAACCTTGCCTGGAAAATGTAAGGAAGGGCATACTCAATGTGAGGGAGACAGAAATTTAAACTTACAAACGGAGCTGACGTATTGACTTGTATCACAAAGTATATGTATTAAACTGCACATGCCTAAATGTTTGCACTGAATGACAAATACAAATATTTGAGTTCCAGCTCTATCTGTCATTAATTAGGTTGGGGTAAGTCACTTAATTGCTTTAGCAATTGGCAAAATGTACACATTTAATCTGCAAATAAGAGGTTGGACTGAATGAGTTTCAAAATTCTTTAAAGCTCAACCAAATACATGTTCAGAATTTAAAAACAAACATATTCTCAGGATGACTGGTGTTGAAACCAGTATCTTTCTAGTTTGAGTCCTATTACATTTGAAAAGTTAGATACCATAACTAAATATCCTCTTTTGTGTACATTCAGAAATAATATGACTGGATTGGCTCTCAGCCTCTGCTGTAGTTAAAGAGAGACTTATTCCAGTAGGTGGGCCAGGACTTTTGAGAGTGAGGCTAGGAGGGAAATGGTGCCCCCACATTTCATTATTCTTCTGGCCCAGTCTCTACAGAACAGTCATACAAAATGGATACCAATTATCTGGAAGATTCTTAGAATTTCTGTCACTATGCTGGAAGAACCAGCCAGCCATAAGATTCAGGATTTTCCCTGCTGTTATTTAAGTGGAGTATGTGTCCATGCCAGCAGGTAGTGCCAAACAGTGATGTGTTCCTGGGCAGATTTGAATTTGCAATTGGACTCTCAAACTCTAGGCTGTTGGTTCTGTCCTCTGTCTCTGTTCATTTCATTATCCTTGTAGTTAAGTGACACTGCATTTTATGCAAATACATTTTAGTCCCCACTGTCACATCATCAGAGGGTTTATGATATTTATTTGAAAACTTTTTTTTCAAAGAACATAAGTTTAATTTAAATCTTGGCAGGTTTGGTCAGAGTAATTTAGGGTCCTATGACAAATCTTGATTTATTTAATCAAGGTGAAAAAAAATGCTGACTACTGGAAATTTTTACAAAATTTCTAAAAATTGAAGTGAACTTCACAGAACATAAAATGAACCATTTTAAAGTGAGCCATCCAGTAGTATTTAGTATAGTCGCAGTGTTCTACAACAGCCACTTCTATCTAGTTCCAAGATATTTTCATCACCCCAAAATAAAACCCAGCACATTAAGCAGTCATTCCCTTCCTGTGCCCCCCTCGCAACCCCCAATCTGTCTCTGTGGATTTGCCTCTTCTGGACATTGCATATGAATGGAATCATACAGTAAAAAAAAAAAAAAAAAGTTTTGTAAATTAGAATGCTGGGTTTCATTTAGGAGTTCAATGTAAGGAGTTTCCTCTGGTTTCACTTTCCTTCTATCTGTGGCTCAAGCACACGAGCAGCCCTCCTACCAATTGTAATTTGGGCTTAATATTAGAATT
>JAQZBX010025305.1:0-29627 GCA_029593785.1 Cabassous unicinctus | reverse complement strand
AAAAAGAAAAAGAAAACAAGCAGAGCATAACAGACAAAGGCGCCATCTTGGGGGGGGGATGTCATTACTTAGGAGTAGGTGTAGCTCAGGGGGTGAGCGCCTGCTTCCCATGTACAAGGTCCCTGGTTCAATCCCTTGTACCTCCAAAAAAAAATTTTTTTTAATGTCATTAATTACAAAGGCAAAAAGAATAACTTTACAGTGGAGAAATATGGTAGATCCCACCTTAATCAAGTGATCAAAGTTAACATCATCAGTAATGGGATACATACCACCTTATGAGATATGGTGAGAAGAATACAGCATTCCTGTCCAAAAATCCATAACCTGAATCATAATCATGATAAAACATCCAATAACTTTAAATTGACATTCTACAAAATAACTGTCCTGTAATCTTCAAAGGTGCCAAAGTCAGGAAAGTCAAGGAAAGACCAAGAAACTTTTAGGTTCAAGGAGACTAAATGCAATGCGTGATCCTGCATTCAATCCTTTTGCTGTAAAGGACATTGTTGGGACAACTGGCAAAACTTGAAGGGGATTGGATAGTAGTAATTGATCAGTGATTTTCTGATTTTCTTGGCCGTGTTGTCGTTCTGTATGGAAACATCCTTGCTTGTGGAAATCAGATACCAGGGTCTTTGAGGGTTTAGGGGTAACAACATGTGACGGCTTACTCTCAAATGGTTCAAGCAAAAATCTTTATATAGTCTTTCAGCTTTTCTGTAAGTTTGAAATTATTTAAAAATAAAATTTTTTAGTATTAAAAAAAAACACAATAAATACTTGCTGGGTGCCAATTGTGTGCTAGAGGTTCAAAATGAGTGGCATTTTGTTTGTCCTCGAGGTGCTCATGATCTGGTATGAGACAAGGAGGGGACTAGGAAAGAGAAGAACAGAGGGACACTGAGGAGGGAGGGGCTAACTGCCTACAGGGTGTCATCAAAGCTTGATAGAAGAGAAAATCATTGAATGAAACTTGAAGCATGGCTTCCAGTAGAAGGACCGGCAAAAATGAAGGCAGGCAGATGTGAAACAGCATGGCCTGTTCATGGGGCAGTTAACAGGTCTGGGTGGTTGGGATGTAAGTTCCATAGGGATTTGTAAAGAGTCTTATATGTTATGCTATGGAGTTTGACCTTAAAACTCTAAAGCAGTGGAAAGGACACATTCAGACTTGCAATGTATCAATCATCTTGCAATTCAGTCAGTAGGATGGATTGGAGAGGACAGAAAATAGACTGGGAAGGCTGTAACTTTTAGTTGCTTTTAGGACAGTCAAATGAAGGCAGGGTTAGTTAGCACCAGGTCATCAGGTTCACAAACAGACTAAAGCTGACCTGGAAGCATCTTGGTAAATAGCAGTGCCATTTGAGGGGGTGTCAAAAATCCAAACTCCAGGAGCGAGGAGGCTAGTTTTGGTGACAGGAATGGGGATTCAATCATGGGCTAGCTCAGACAAACTTTGCTAAATGCCTTCCTTATCATCTGAGGTGATTTTTATTGGGCTATCCATATTGGTAGGAGCCTGGTAGATTCCAATAGCAAAAATCCAGGTTAGAGGTGACAAGGGGTTGATAAGGGGTGACAAACATAATCATGATTAACATAACAATTTTTGAGCACTTAGAATATGCCAGGGGCTTTATTATTTCACTTAGGTTACGTAACAACCCTGTGAGGAAGGTAATATCATTATCCCCATTTTACAGATGAGAAACCCAAAGCACAAAGGAGTTAAGCCCATTTTAATAAGCAACACAGGTAATATGTCACAAAGCCAGAATTTGAACATGGGCAGTCTCTCTCCAGAGCCAAGTTCTGGAATAGAAAGGACATATTTGGAGAAACATTTTGGAAATAGAAGAGAAAGGACTAGGTAGCTAGACAGATTGAGAGAGAAGTAAATGCAAAGAAAGCTGACTGCTAGCTCTATAGCTTGTGCTTCTGGGTCCATGGTGATACCATAAACTGAGTTTGGGAATATAGAAGAAGAAAGCAAGAGGTGAGTGGGCATCGGGTGAGGAAGGAAGGGGAAATAATAAATTTGGTTTTGGGCCATGTTGAATTTAAGGTGTCTGGAAGAATCTGGATCTAGGATTATGAGGATTTTGATGCAGAGATCCAAGAAAAGATGTTAGGAACACAGATAAAGATTTGAAAGTAATAAGCAAATGAGTGATGGTAGTTGAGTAGCTCTCCCAGAGAGTTCAGGTGAAGAGAGACAAGAAGAGAATTAGGAATGGAATTATTGGAATTACCACTGTATTAGTTAGGGTTCTCTTGGGAAACAGAATCAACAGGAGATATCTGTCAATAATATGAGATTTTATGAGTCTCTCACGCGACCGTGGGGATGCACAAGTCCAGGTTCCGCAGGCAGGCTGCAAACCGGGTCTCCGATGAAAGTCCTCTGAAAGGTCCTTGATGAGTTTCTGGAAGAAGTTGGCTGTCCAATGACAAGCTGGGAAATTCTCTCTGAATGTGTAAATCACTTCCCCTTTTAAGGCATTCAACTGATTGGATAAAAGCATCACCCATTGCTGATGCACCATACAGAGGTCACTGATTCAGAGCATACACAGCCTCCTGTAGAACATTGCCCCAGCCCTGCAAGGTATTGCCACCTAGTTGGCGCCATAATTGAGTCTTCAAAAGGCCATTCCACCATTCTATTACTCCAGCTGCTTCAGGGTGATGGGGAACATGGTAAGACCAGTGAATTCCATGGGCGTGTGCCCATTTCCACACATAATTTACTGTGACATGGGTTCCTTGATCAGAAGCAATGTTGTGTGGAATGCCATGGCGATAGATAAGACATTCGGTAAGTCCATGGATGGTAGTTTTGGAAGAAGCATTGTGTGCTGGAAATGCAAACCCATAGCCAGAGTATGTGTCTATTCCAGTTAAAACAAATTGCTGCCCCTTTCATGGTGGAAGATGGCCCAATGTAGTCAACCTGCCACCAGGTAGCAGGCTGGTCACCTTGAGGAATGGTGCCATATCAGGGGCTGAGTGTGGGTCTCTGTTGCTGGCAGATTGGGCATTCAGCAGTGGCTGTAGCCAAGTCAGCCTTGGTGAGGGGAAGTCCATGTTGCTGAGCCCATCCATAACCTCCATCCCTACCTCCATGGCCACTTTGTTCATGAGCCCATTGGGCAATGACAGGAGTGGCTGGGGAAAGAGGCTGAGCATTAGCCAGAGAGCAGGTCATCTTATGCACTTGATTATTAAACTCTTTTTCTGCTGAAGTCACCCTCTGGTGAGCATTCACATGGGGCACAAATACCTTCATGTTTTTTGCCCACTCAGAAAGGTCTATCCACATAGCTCTACCCCAGACTTCCTTGTCACCAATTTTCCAATCATATTCCTTTCAAGTCCCTGACCATCCAGCCAAACCATTGGCAACAGCCCATGAATCAGTGTACAAATGCACCTCTGGCCATTTCTTCTTCCAGGCAAAATGAACAAATAAGTGCACTGCTTGAAGTTCTGCCCTCTGGGAGGATTTGCCCTCACTGCTATCCTTCAAGGATGTCCCAGAAAAGGGCTGCAGTGCCACAGCTGTCCACTTTTGGGTGGTACCTGCATATCGTGCAGAACCATCTGTAAACCAGGCCCGAGTTTTCTCATCCTCAGTCAACTGATTGTAAGGGACTCCCCAAGAGGCCAAAGCTGTGGGCTGGGAAAGGGAAGGTAACATGGCAGGGGTGGTGACCATGGGCATTTGGGTTACTTCCTCATGTAACTTACTTGTGCCTTCAGGACCTGCTCGAGCCCTATCTCGTATACACCACTTCCACTTTATTATGAGTGCTGCTGTGCACGCCCAACTTTATGGTTTGGTGGGTCAGACAATACCCAGCTCATGATAGGCAACTCAGGTGTCATGATAACTTGATGGCCCATGGTTAAGCATTCAGTGTCTACTAAGGCCCAGTAGCAAGCCAAAAGCTGCTTCTCAAAAAGGGAGTAGTTATCTGCAGAGGATGGTAAGGCTTTGCTCCAAAATCCTAAGGGTCTGCATTGTGATTCCCCTATAGGGGCCTGCCAAAGGCTCCAGACAGCATCTCTATTTGCCACTGAAACTTCCAGCACCATTGGATCTGCTGGATCACATGGTCCAAGTGGCAGTGCAGCTTGCACAGCAGCCTGGACCTGTCGCAGGGCCTCCTCTTGTTCCGGTCCCCAATCAAAACTAGCAGCTTTTCTGGTCACTCGATAAATGGGCCGGAGTAGCACACCCAAATGAGGAATGTGTTGTCTCCAAAATCCGAAGAGGCCAACTAAGCGTTGTGCCTCTTTTTTGGTAATAAGAGGGGCCAGGTGCAACAGCTTATCCTTTACTTTAGAAGGGATATCTTGACAGGCCCCACACCACTGGACACCTAGAAATTTCACTAAGGTGGAAAGACCCTGTATTTTTGTCGGATTTATCTCCCATCCTCTCTCATGCAAATGCCTTACCAATAAATCTATTGTCTTTGCTACTTCTTGCTCAGTAGGTCCTATCAACATGATATCATCAATATAATGGACCAGAGTGATGTCTAGTGGGAGGGAGAGATGATCAAGGTCCCTGTGGACAATATTATGACGTAGAGTTAGAGAGTTGATATACCCCTGAGGCAGGACAGTGAAGGTATACTGCTGGCCTTGCCAGCTGAAAGCAAACTGTTTCTGGTGGTCCTTACTAATGGCAGTTGAGAAAAAAGCATTTGCCAGATCAACAGCTGCATACCAGGTACCAGGGGAAGTGTTGATTTGCTCAAGCAATGATACCACATCTGGGACAGCAGCTGCAATTGGAGTCACCACCTGGTTAAGTTTACGATTATCTACTGTCATCCATGAAGATCCATCTGTTTTCTGCATGGACCAAATAGGAGACTTGAATGGGGTTGTGGTGGGAATCACCACCCCTGCATCCTTCAGATCCTTGATGGTGGCACTAATCTCTGCAATACCTCCAGGAATCCACTATTGCCTTTAATTTACTATTTTGCTAGGCAGGGGCAGTTCTAGAGGCTTCCACTTGGCCTTTCCAACCATAATAGCCCTCACTCCACAAGTCAGGGATCCAATGTGGGGATTCTGCCAGTTACTGAGTATGTCTATTCCAATTATGCATTCTGGAACTGGGGAAATAACCACAGAATGGGTCCCATGGACCCACTGGACCCACTGTGAGATGGACCTGAGCTAAAACTCCATCAATCACCTGACCTTCATAAGCCCCTACTCTGACTGGTGGACCACAGTGACATTTTGGGTCTCCTGGAATTAATGTGACTTCTGAGCCAGTGTCTAATAATCCCCAAAATGTCTGATCATTTCCTTTTCCCCAATGCACAGTTACTCTGGCAAAAGGCCATAGATCTCCCTGGGGAAAGGTGGGAGGAAGATTAACAGTAAATTTTTGGCAGTTTAACAGGATCCTTCCCCAAGGGGACCTGGCCTTCTCCTCATTCAAGGGGCTCTGGGTCTGTAAACTGTCTCAAGTCTGGGAATTGATTAAGGGGCCATGATTCTCTGCATCTGTAATTTGAGTTAGGGTTTTGTTCACTCAGCCTAGAACTCTTCTGCTTATACAGATCCAGAAGAAATTTAGTAGACTGTCCATGTATTTCACTTCTAGGTACTCCATGATCTATTAGCCAACGCCATAACTCCATGCGACTCAGACTATTCTGTGTGCCGTTTTGAATCTTTCATTGCGGTAGCCACGCCCACCTTGCCTTTGGTGATTAACTGCTGATACTTGACTTTTACTGGACCGAGATCCGATCATCCCCATAATGTTTAAGGATTCCAATTCCATTACAGCCCTCCCTACAGTAATATCTGGACTGCAGAGAAGAGCAACCACAGAGCTCTTCAGAGAAGATGGAGTTAGTCTTACAAATTTATTCCTCAAAGTCCTGGTTAAAGGTGTGTCCTCTGGACATTCCTGGGGTGGGTGGACAGGTCTCAAATGGTAAATCCATTCTAGCATTCCAATCTCTCTAAGCCTTTGAATTCCCTACTGTATATCAGGGTAAATCGGACATCTCAACCTCAGACATGCTAGGCCATTGTTTGGTCCATGCTTCAGTCAGCTACCCAAACTGTTAAGAGTCCTTTCTAACACCTCAAGCTACAGTGTTGAATCCAGAATTTCTGCTTAGTGGGCCCATATCAATAAATTCAGCCTGATCCAACTTTATATTCCTTCCACCATTATCCCATACCCTTAGTATCCATTCCCACACATATTCCCCTGATTTCTGTCTATATAAGTTGGAAAACTCATGTGGTTCTTTCAGAGTATAGCATACTTCCTCATGAATCACACTTTGTATTTCACCTTTGGGGGCTTGTTGTGATTTTAACCTAGTAATGGGTCTCGAAGACAAAAGGGGTGGGGGGAGTGGGTAAGGAGAAGGATTAGTGATGTCTTACAGGCTACTGACCTCAGGGCATTCCTTTGCATTTTGACAAGGTGTGGTCTCCACAGGGCAGGCCATCGCAGGTTTATGTGGTAAAGTCTCAGCAGAATTTAGGGTTCCAATGTCCCCACCAATATCATCATCATCCCATATGTTTCCATCCCAATCCTCAGGGTTCCACTCCTTTCCAATCAATGCCTTCACTTTAATTGCAGAAACCCTGCGAGGTTGCGATTTTAGTTTCCTCTGTAATTCTGCTACTCGTACAATGAAAGACTGGGTTTGATTCTCAGATATCTCAAGTCTGTGGCTACAGGAGACAAGATTTTCTTTCAAGGCACACGTAGAAACTTTCTTATCATTCATGTGGCATTTAAGTTTCAAATTTGAAGACTTTAGCTCATCTCTTTCCTTTATAACTGTATCCAGAGTATCTAGGAGGAGCCAGACAACATCATTATACATTTTGAATCCACAAAATTCTGTTAAGGTGTTGAAAACACTCTCACCCAGATCCTTGCTTCTTATAAGCGTGGAAGTAGGGGAATCCGGTGATGCTATTTTGCATATCTCTATTGCCAGCTCACACCATGGACTGTTAGCAACCTCTTCATTATTGGAAAGGGAGTCATTAGTACTCCTGAGTCCAATTAGAGTAGAGAGCCAATTACAAAGCTCCCAGAACCACCTCAGACATCCCATGTTTAAGACTCTGTTCCTCAAGAACCACTCCTGGTACCAAGCTGTATTAGTCAGAGTTCTGTCGGGAAACAGAATCAACAGGAGATATCTGTCAATAACATGAGATTTTATGAGTCTCTCACGCGACCATGGGGACACACAAGTCCAGGTTCCGCAGTCAGGCTGAAAACCGGGTCTCCGATGAAAGTCCTCTGAAAGGTCCTTGATGAGTTTCTGGGAGAAGTTGGTTGTCCAACGACGAGCTGGGAAATTCTCTCTGAATGTTGAAATCACTTCCCCTTTTAAGGCATTCAACTGATTGGATAAAAGCATCACCCATTGCTGATGCAATCTCCCTGATTGATGCAGATGTAATCAGCCATCCACGCAGTAAACTCACTGGTGATGGAAGTCCAAAAATGCTCTTGCATTACAATTAGTCCAGTGCTTGCTGGACCAAACACCTGGACACAATTGCCTGGCCGAGTTGACACATTAGCCTAAGCATCACAACCACCATCTCTAGTGATTGCAGAGTGAGAGAAGACAGCAAGAGATTGAGTGGTTCCGGCAATGAGAGGAGAATCGTAGAGACTCTCACACAGGCCAACGGCAGAGAGGTTCCAGTCTACTATTCAGCAGGTGAACTCACTGAGAGCCTCGGAGACAAACAGCTCTTTTCTTCTTCCAAGCCCCTACCCACTCACACTCAGAACCAACAAATTTAATAGATGTGTCTTAATATAAATGTCATTGACACACATAATTCAAAGTTCCCAGACTCATTTTTCAATAGTGTTTACAAAAAAGCTAACTTTTAAATTAAGTGATTTGCTGGTGTGTTTCTAGTGATTTATTATCTAAGTCCTGACTCAATTTTATCTACCTGTGTGTTAATAGCAGGTGCCTATAAAGATACTCATCTCTGTATGTGGACCCTAAAGAAATAAACCCATACAAATATGTCGAATATAAATACTCCATACATACTCCTCTCTGTCTCCACAGACGGTTGCTGCGGGCATTTGCATCTGTATTCGGATGATTGCCTCTATGGCTGATTGCATCTACAATCAACAAGGGGGACTGCCCTCAGGAAAGTGGAGAGTCTCCTCAGTCAATCAGCTGGAGGTGCTCAAGCCGGAACTGAGGATTTCAGGAGTCAGAAAGAAGAACTCCTGCCTCTACTTCAGCCAGCCAGCCTCTCCTGGGGAATTCAACCTCACCTTTATCAGAGCTTCCCACCGGGCTCTGCTGAATTTGAACTTGCCAACCCCACGGTTGCATGGGCCAATTCCTATATGAATCTCTTAATATTTACGTACACACTTATTCATACACATATGCATATGCACATGCACCCTCACACACACACACACACACACACACACACACACACACATATATATATCTCCTGTTGGTTCTGTTCTCTGCAGAACTCTAGAACTCTAAGTCCAGAGGCCCCTGGGTGCCCTTATTTTCCCAGGTGAACACTGCCTATTATTGTTGCTTAAGTTTTTTTTTTTTTAATATTGACTTTATTTTTTCTTTTTGGTGTACAGTTCTATGAGTTCCAACCCCCTGCCCCCCACCCCCCGCCTCACACCCCTGCTTGCTGTCTGTGTCCATTTGCTGGGTGATCTTCTGTGTCAGTTTCTTGCCTTCTTTTCACATTTTTCTCCTCCAGGCTTCACCGGGATTCGATCCTAGGGACCTCCAATGTGGGAGAGAGGCACCCTGTCACTTGCGCCACCTCAGTTCTTGGTTTCTGGGGTGTCTCGCCTTGGCTCTCCCCTGCGTCTCTCTTTTGTTGTATCATCATCTTGCTGCGTGACTCAGCTCGCTGCGCTGGACTGTGGCTCGCCATGCGCGGGCCTGGCTCACCTGCTCACCTTTTTTAAAAAAATTTTACCAGGGGAAGCGGGTGTGGCTCAGTGGAGCCCCGTTTACCATATGAGAGGCCCCGGGTTCACTTCCCGGCGCCTCCTTGTGAGGGCAGGCCGGCATGCAGCGAATGGACACAGCAGCACAAGCAGCAAAGGGGGGATAAATAAAATAAAATAAATAAATCTTTAAAAAAAAAAAAAATTTTTACCAGGAGATCCCGGGGATCGAACCCAGGTATTCCTATATGGCAGACGGATGCCCAACCACTTGAGCCACATCCACTTCCCATTGATAAGGAATATTTAAGGGTTAGAAACTTTTGCTAAAATTAGTAAAAGTTCTATACATGTAAACTCCCTGAGGGCATTTCCCCAGTATTTC
This sequence comes from Cabassous unicinctus, assembly GCA_029593785.1. Classification (NCBI taxonomy): domain Eukaryota; kingdom Metazoa; phylum Chordata; class Mammalia; order Cingulata; family Chlamyphoridae; genus Cabassous; species Cabassous unicinctus. Next base: position 20,244 of record JAQZBX010025305.1, on the reverse strand, counting down.
CCAGCTGGGAATATCCTGGTGGGAAGCTCCTGTATGAATGGTGCTGACACACACACATCTAAAATACCTGGGGAGAATTCAGACTCAGGGGAAACAACATAAGCTAGGGAAAAAACATGGTTTCAAAAAAGGTTAAAAGAATTGGAATTATTTAATGATAAAAAGCGTCAAGACAACAATCTTCCTCCTACTCAAACAACTAAGCAAATAAAGGAATATTGTAAAATGACTTATTGTATAATCCTTTACGGAAATCTGAAAAAGATTTGAGATTTTGGTATATCTCTTCTTTGACCTCTAATCAGAAATTATTCCATGATGTCACTGGTATACACAGGTTTGTGCAGTAGGACTTAAAAGATAATGGAGGTCCAAAGTCTCCACCTCAAAGCAATGAAGTTTTAAAATTAGTTTTAATGGTACCATAAAAGGTAGAATTTGGTCCTCCTACCAGAAGAGTGGAGTGGAGTTGGGCACTGTTTCGCAATCAATGTGTCTTGGCACTTGTGTTTTTTAGGGATATTTATTAAATCCTATCTTCTTGAGTTTATATACTTCAATTTGCAAAATTTTGAATGAAAGGAAGAAGTAGACATTGCCGTACCTATTGTGGAGAACGGAGTATGTAGAGATTTTTGCAATAAGCCTTATTTTTTATTGAGATATAATACACACACCGTACAATTCATCCATTTAAAGTGTACAGTTCAATGGGTTTTAGCAGATTCACAGATATGTGCAAACATCTTCACAATTTTAGAATAATTCATCACCTCAGAAAGAAACGCCATACAATTTCACTATCACCCTTTTCTCCCCATTCTCCCCCAAGCCCTAAGAAACCACTAATCTTCTTTCTCTATATATAGTTATCCCTATTCCGGATGTTTTTTATAAACGGAATCATATAATATGTGGTCTTTTGTGACTGGCCTTTTCCACTTAGCATAATGTTTTCAAAGAGCATCTATGCTGTAGCATGAGTCAGTACCTCTTTCCTTTTTATGAACAATATTCCGCTGTATAGTTATACCACTTCTATTCATCCTTTCTTTGATTGATGGACATTTGAGTTGTTTCCATTTTATTGGCTAATGTGAATAAATATTGCTATAAACATCTGTGTACCAGCTTCTGTGTAGATACATGTTGCCATTTCTGCTGGGTGATATGGTAACTTTTTGCTTAACATTTGAAGAACTGGCAGAGTTTTACTAAGTGGCCATACCATTTTTACATTCCAGCAGTGTGTAAGGGATTCTGATTTCTCCATATTCTTGTCAATGCTTGTTATTATCTGACTTTTTGAGTCTCACCATCCTAGTAGGTGTGAAGTGGTTTTGATTTGCACTTCCCTGATGACAAAGGATGTTGAACATCTTTTCATGTGCTTAGTCACTTTTATATCATCCTTGGAGAAATTTCTATTCAGATCCATTACCCATTTTTCAATTGGGTTGTCTTTTTAAAAAAATTTATTTATTTATCCTCCCCTCCCCACCCCACCCTGGCCCCGTTGTTTGCACTCACTGTTTGCTCTCCATGTCTGTTTGTCTTCTTTTCTTTAGGAGGCACAGGGAACCAAACCCGGGACCTTCCATGTGGGAGGGGGGTGACTAATGGCTTGAGCCACCTCCACTCCCTTATTTTGTATTTTTATCTTAAAGTTATAAGTGTTCTGTATATATTCTCGATTCAAGTCCTTTATGAGATACATGATTTGTAAATATTTTCTCCCATTCTGGGGGTTGCCTTTTCACTTTCTTGATGGTGCCCTTTGAAGCACAAAAGTTCCTAAATTTTATGAAGTCAAGTTTATCTATTTTTTCTGTTTTTGCTCATGCTTTTGGTGTCATATCTAAGAATCCATTGCCTAATACAAGGTCTTGATGATTTCCCCCCATATTTTCTTTCACAAATTTGTAGTTTTAGAGCTTATATATAGGTATTTGATCCATTTTGAGTTAATTTTTGTATATGGTATGAGATAAGGGTTCAACTTCATTCTTTGGTATGTGCTCCTGCTGAATTTTTTTATTAGTTCTAATATTTGTTCTGTATTATTTCTAAGAGTTTTTAGTAGATTCCTTGGGATTTTCTACATACAAGATCATGCCATATGCAAATAGATAGCTTTACTTCTTCCTTTGCAATATGATGACTTTTATCTCCTTTTATTACTAATTTCCCAGGTTAGAGCTTCTAGTACAATATTGAATAAAAGTTGTAAGAGTGAACATCTTCATCTTGTTCTCAATCTTAGAGGGAAAGCATCCAGTCTTTCACCATAAAATGATATTAGCTATGGTTTTTGTTTTGTTTTTATAAATAACCTTTATCAGGTTAAGAAGGTTCCCTTCTATTCCTAGGTTATTAGGTGTTTTTTATCACAAAAGGGAGTTGGATTTTTGTAAAAATGCTTTCTCTGCATTGATTGAAATCATCATGTGGTTTTGTTTTTTATTCTATTTTTAAGGTGTATTACAGTCATGGATTTTTCCGATGTTAAACCAACCTTGCATTCCTAGGATAAGTCATACTTGCTCATACTGTATAACCCTTTTTTTATGGTGCTGGATTTGGTTTATTAGTATTTTGCTGAGGATTTTTATATCCATATTCATAAGAGATATTGGTCTATTGTTTTCTTTTATTGTGATATCTTTGGTTTTGGAATCAGGTAATAATAGCTTCATAGAATGAGTTGGGAGGTATTCCATCCTTATCTATTTTTTGGAAGACTTTGTGAAGAACTGGTATTAATTCTTCTTGAAATGTTTGGTAGAATTCAGCAGTGAAGCTATCTGGGCCTGGTCTTTTCATTGTGGGCAGTTTGTGTGTGTAGATGTGTGTGTGTGTGTGTGTGTGTGTGTGTGAACATATAACACAAACTTTCCTATTTTAACTATTTTTAAGTGTACATTTCAGTGGCATTAATTACATTCACAATATTGTACTACCATTACCATCATCCATTACCAAGGCTTTTTCATGACCCCAGACAGAAACTCTGTACCTATTAGTAACAACTTATATCCACCTTCTTTTGGCCCCTGGTAGCCTCTAATCCTTTCTTTTTGTCTCTATTAATTTGCTTATTTTAATGATTTTATATAAGTGAAATCATATATTGGTCCTTCTACATCTGGCTTATTTCACTCAACATAATGATTTCAAGGTTCATCCACATTGTAGCATATATCAGAACTTCATTCCTTTTTACAGATGAACAACTTTCCACTGTATGTATATAGCACATTTTGTTTATCCATTCTTCTGTTGATGGACAATTGAGTGGTTCCACCTTTTGGCAATTGTGAAATAATGCTTCTTTGAACATTGCTATAAAAGTATCTTTGAGTCAGTAGGTAGTTTTTTTTAATTAATAATTTAATCTCTTGCTAAAAGTATATTTAGTGTGAAGTCTCGCTGTCCTGATTTTGTGATAATCAGAGTAGGCTAAACATTTGCTATATTAGAAACCATGCATGCATCCCTAGACCTAGTTTTTCTCCCTAGGTCTGGTTTTTAGAATGCTGGTGATAAACGAAGACTGATTTATTACATGACCATCCTGTATGGGAAAAGACTGTAACTTTGGCTATCTTTGGTCAACCTTAAGAGACATAGCAGGGGGACGGATGTGGCTCGGGTGGTCCAGTATCTGTCTCCCATATGGAGGGACCTGGGTTCGACCCCCAGGACCTCCCGGTAAAAATTAAAAAAAGAAAAATAGAGAAGGCGTGTGGGCCACCAGGCCCTGTGCACGGGTGCGCCACCAGGCCCCATGAGCCACACAGCAAGATGTTGACATAACAGGAGAGTGACACAAGGGAGAGCCAAGACGAGACGTACCGAAAAACCAGGAACTGAAGTGGCGCAGGTGGTAGGATGCCTCTCTCCCACATCGGAGATTCCAAGGATTGAATCCCAGTGAAGACAGGAGGAGAAGGATGAGAAGAGAGGACAGGAAATGGACACAGAGAGTTGCCCAGTGAATGGACACAGAAACAGCAAAAATGGGGGTGGTGGTGGTAAAAATGGATAAAAGTAAATAAATAAATAAATAAATCCTTAAAAATATGTATAGGGGAGGAAGATACAGACTATAGTTGGTAGTAATAGTTTGACGATGCTCTTTCATGATTTGTAAACAAATGTTTCACAACAATGCAGGGTGTTTGAGGGGGGTGATGCGTGGGAGCCCTGTATGATGTTATGCATGTTTGTTTTGTAAGTTCACAATGTTTACTGAACAACAACAACAACAAAAAGTATATTTAGAGTGTCTATTTCTTCTTGAGATAGTTTTGATACTTTGGTTTTTTTTAGGAATTTGTCTGTTTCATCTAAACTATCTAATTTATTGGCATATAATTGTTCATGGTATTTCTTTATAATCCTTTTTATTTTTGTAAGCCTGGTAGTAATGTCTCCTTTAATTTCTGATGTAGGTACACATTTAAATAGAAAGTCCTATGTGGAAGGTATTAGACACTGGAATCAATGACTGAGAAAAGTAATGAAACCGCCTTTCCTAGAAATTGTTCAATAAATGTTCATTTGTAAAAGTTAATTATTGGAAGTGGTTGTAGCTCAGGTGGTTGAGCACCTGCTTCCCATGTACAAGGTGCCAGGTTCAATCCCTGGGACCTCCTAAAAACAAAACAAACAAACAAAAAAAACCCAACTCTCACTGGGGAGTGGATGTAGCTCAGTGGTTGAGCACCTGCTTCCCATGTACGAGGTCCTGGTTCAATCCCCGGTACCTGGGAAATGGATGTGGCTCAGGCGACTGGGCTCCCGCCTACCACATGGGAGGCCACTGGTTCGGATCCCGGTGCCTCCTAAAGAAGACAGCGAGCTGGCGTGATGGGCAGGCGCGGCAAGCTGACGCAACAAGATGATGTGACAAGAGACATGGGGAGGAAAAAACATAATGAGAGACACAACAAAGCAGAGAGCAGAGGCACCTCCCTCCCACATCAGAAGTCCCAGATTCGGCTCCTGGCACCTCCTAAAGAAGCAAGTGAAGAACAACAAGGGGGTGGGGAGGGATAAATAAATAAAATAAATCTTAAAAAAAAAAAAAAAAAATTCCCGGTACCTCCTAAAAAAAAAAAAATTAGTTTATAAAACTGAGTTAATTAATGATATGCTAGGCACTAGAGATATGGTACATACATTTTTTAATATGGTAAACAAAACAAAATACCTGCCCTCCAAGAGCTTATAGTTACATGGGAAGTCAGATGTACCTGCCAAGAGCTCCTACATGAGGGGAAAGGTCCCTGACAGAGGTATATGGGAATGGGATTTGGGAGGAAAAAGCATCTTACTGCATGGAGAAGTCAAGGAAGGCCTGAGAGCACAAAGCACCTGGGCTAAGATTGGGAAGTTGAGTCTGGATCCATCCAGTAGTTTCAGAGGGCAGAGAGTATTCTACAGAGATAAGCTATGAGGACTTCAGGAGCATTCCATTGCTCAGAGTGACTACTCCTTTGGGTGGATGGTGGAGGTAGGGAAAAAGAATCTGCTGCACAGGGAATCAGAGTCATATCTACCTGGGGTACCATGTTGCAAAGTTTGGGTTTATGGAATTGTGTATCTGCATTGAGGAAAAAAATAGAAAGATACATACTTGTAACGTGGTATCCCAGTAAAGGTCAAATGGGATTGCTGTTTTCAGAACTAGTAGGCCTAACCCCTAAGAGCATGGATATTCAACACTCAAGCTGGTCTACCTGGACTCAAGTCCCAGCTCTGCCACTTACTTGCTGTGTGCCCCTTGGGCAAATTGCTTTAACATTTTTATATATCAATTTTCTCATCTGTGAAATAAAGATAGTTGTATCAATTTCATTGGATTGTTGTAGATTAAATGAACTAATGTAGTGTTTGCTATTACACTGGAGAGATTTTGTGGGGTTTTTTTTTTCCCTTAAAGAGGAAGAAGTTTATGTTGTTTAAGTTTTTTGTTCTGTTTTGTTTTGCCTGTATAAATTCTGACTATCTGACTGCCTGGGAGGACCTTAAAGAATGAAGGAAATGAGGGAATGGTGTTGTAGCACTTTGATATGGTTTATTATGAATTCCAAAAAGAAATATTGGATTATGTTTGTAAACTGGTCTTTTCCTCTGGGCATATTAGAGTGTATTGGATACAGAGGTACTTAGAGTGTATTTACTTTTACTTGATTAAATAATGATTAAGGCTTTGATTGGGCCACGTCAGTAGGACGTTGCATCCCTGGCCCCTCGGTGTGCAGGGACTCACAGAGAAACTGTACCACAGAGAAGGGAGGTTGGAGTTTTGATCCTGGAGTTTTTGACCTGAAGTCCCGGGAAGTAAGCACACAGAGAAGTTTGGTCGTGAGGAAGGAGAGAAGACTCCGGGAAAAGAGAAGAGGCATTCACTTGACAGTTCACAGCTGTCCTTGTGGAGAGAGGCAAAGCCTAGAGAGCCTCATGGTCTACAGCTGACCTTGTGGAGGAAACAGAGTTGCTGAGCCCAGAGAGAAATGGAGTCCTGGGAAGAGAGGAACCCAAGAAGCCTGAACACTGGCAAACGTTGGCAGCTGTCTTGCTCCAACATGTGACAACAGACTTTGGTGAGAGAAGAAACTTATGCTTTATGGACTGGTAACTGTAAGCTTCTACCCCAAATAAATACCCTTTATAAAAGCCAACGGATTTCTGGTATTTTGCATCAGCACCCCTTTTAGCTGACTAATACAGGTGTAGTGTCGCCCCTTCTCCTTAGACTTTGAGACTCTGAATACAAGCAATGCCTCTTCAGGACCCAGTGCCCAAGTAACCCAGAGGATGGGGAAAAAGTGTTCTCTCCATTCTGTGCCAGCATGCATGGTCACTGGGACCAATTGTGCCAGATGGAAGGACCAGGAAATAGTGTTCCTATGATGGATACCTATAATTGGAGTACCTTTCTTAAGGAATGGAATGCAGTGGAATTTCCACAAGGAGGCTAGAGTGGAAGTCAAAGAGCTGACTTATTCCAGAGCATATGTGAGACACATCTGTGACTTCTAGAAATAACTGGGGGAGACTTTGAGGAAAGGTTTGACACTGACTCTCTTCAGTTATGGTGATAGGATCTAAAAAGCCATTGTAATTTAGGCATTCATGTTAAAGGGACCTAAATTGTTCCCACAGAACATTCAGATTATATAACAAAATAATAAGAGTTGTTATCCCTGGATGGTACAAATATGGGTGAGTTTCAGCTTTTCCTTTGTGCCTATCTATATTGTCCATTTTTTATAATAAGCATATAATCAGAAAAAAAATCTTTTTTAAATTTATTTTAACTTTTTTTTTTTTAGAAAAAAATCTTGATTAAAGTTTCTTTTCTTAAAAATAGTATGGATTTTCATTGTAAATACCTGACGGGGTTTCGTCGAAGGATTTTAGGTAGCAGAGTGAATGATCAATGCTGAGGGGAGTGTGGAGGATTAATTAGAGTGAGGTAAGAATGGAGGAAGAGAGAGAAATCAGTTAAGATTATCTTTGCAATAAAGCAGAGGAGAAATGACAAATGCAATGCTTTGTTGGTGAGAATAGAGAGGAAAGGAAGGATACAAGAAACAAGTAGGACTTAGTTTGCCCAGTCAAGTGATAGGAGAGAGGAGACCTGGGAAATGCAAGGATGACTCCAGCATAACATCCTCTCTGGCCTCCTGGTGACCTTCCAGTGCCATTCCTCTGCTGCCTCTGTAGAGCAGGACCCTGCTCAACAATGTCCCGATTTCCATCATTTGGTGCCAGATACAATTTTGTCTTGCTGATCTGCACCCACATGTGAACAAGATCACAGATGAGTTTGCTGCCAACTTTCTCCACTCTATCGGCAGATAATGCTTCTGTGTGGACAGAAAATTAATTCATGTAAGAACCTGACAAATGATCTTTGCATTTTAATCATGTCCCCCACCCTGCCTTCTTGGGCTAAAATTGTAATGGTTAGGGATCGCATGTAACTGAGGATTTCTCATCCAACTAACAATATTCATGAAAGATAAATTCCTTCAAATAAAACTCAAGTCATATTCCTTAGCAACTGACTATAGCACAAGGTGGAAAGATGGATGGACCTATAAAAGCCAAGTGCTTTGTTGGCATAGTATCAGAAGTGTCTAAGTGAACTACAGCAAGTTTCAGGAGACTCTGCAAAAGCAACATAACCTGTGCAACCAGGTACAAAGAGGTGTGGTTCCTTCTCATCTAGAGAAAACCAACATTTGTAGGTGTGGATGCATTTTGGAACTCCATTGAGTGGTGCATGGAGACTGTGGCCACATATCTACAGTCCATTCATTGCCACTTCCATGGTTTACCTTCCATCTGTTGGGCTATCATCTGCAAGTCCCTTTTGAAGAACTCAAGTGCATTTATTTCAGCACTTATGCAGCACCATAATCCATGCAATCTTTCATGAAATCCCACATGCAATTAGTTCCACAGACTATGGGACCAAGTAGCCACAAATATGCTTAATTAATGAAAAGTACTTTATGACCCATACACCTGAAATTAAGTGGGTAGATTGCACTTGGACACATAGAGTTTCAGTTTTAAAAAAAATCATGGATTTTATTTCTTTTTGTAAATGATTATGCATAACCCTGAGTTGCTTTCGCTTCTTATTCAACTTCAGAAATTTCCAGGATTCCATTCTATGAATTAACTTTTGGAAGGTGCTGGGAATTCCCTTTTCATTCTACCCAGTCCAAAGTCTTCTTTCCTTCTAAAGTCTTCCTTCTAGCTGGATTTGGCAGTGATCTCTTCCGCCCCTTTAAGGAACCCACCTGGGACCTAGCCAATTCCTTTCTGGTCTCCTCTCTACCAGAAGCCAGCAGGTCATAGGGAAGAGAGTAGCAGGAACTACCTCTTTCATTCAGTCAGTTGTTTTTCTATCCTTGGCCAAAGAGTGGCTTCCCTCGTTTTCCAACTCACTTCTGCACATTTCCATTTATAGTCTTGCTTTAAAAATCTGGTGAATAGAGATGGTATAATTACCTCGTCATGATAAATTTCATTTGCTTATTCTGCGTCCTGTCATAATGCCTGGGGCACAGATCTCTCCCTTGTACATGGTGATTCTTGCAGAAAAACTCTATAGTCCAGCATGGGTTTGTCTGCTTGTTCAGTTCACTTGCCAGAGCTTACTGACAACATCCTGGGCACTTTGTTTATGTTATTTCAGAGTTCTATCAGGGTCTGTCCCCTGTTCTTGGTGCTCCCCAATCTCCTACACCTCCTTAAGGGAACTCGGCTGATACAATGGCCAGCTGGTGGACACAATCTGGTTAGACTCTTCAGGTGATGAATGGAACACTGCATTCCCAATCCACATTTAGGGAACAGTATCCATATGCATGTCCACAACCAGTCCATTGAGAGGTTATGGAGCAGCTGTCCAGCCTCCCCTTTTCCTGCAAAGCTTGAATATATGTGTGTCACTGTCCCAGGCCTCAGCTACATGGGATCCCTAATCATGACAATGGAAGCCTTTCAACTGCTCAGCCCTAGGACCTCTGTTTGTCTGTCTCTCTCTTTTTAACAAGATGCTTTTTTTGAAAATTAGAGCACAGTTTAACTGTGATCGGAGTAAATGAAAATTTCACATTTTAGTAAGATATTTTGAAACAAAAAAAAAATCTATTCATCTATTTGTCCAATGCTAGGCAATGAATTATGCAGGTATAATGAGTTTTCTCTCCTATGAGTTTCCTATTTTCCATTCTAGGTTCTCCTCTTAAGTCCAACCAGGAATCTCTTTCTCCTCTTTAGCCACAGGCCCCAGGACTTTGTCTTCTTTTTCCTTCTTCAGCAGCTGCCCCCACCACTCTGGATATGTGGCATTTTCCTCCATCATCCCTTCCCTTAAGCCTGCCTGATTAGTGGCTCATTAGCTAATTGTTCATTAGCTCCTGATCTAATGCACCTGAGAACCTTCAAGGCTGGCTAAGGCTTTACCTCACCATTTATTTCCAGGGGTATAATCACTACCCCCACCATCCTCGTCTGTCTGATACAGCTCCTAGGAGTGACTCTTGGGAACCTCTTTCCCGACCCGAAAATGTATGCTGAACAATTACCTATTTATTACCTGCTCACGTGGGAAATTTGCATCTCTGGCATGATCTCTTCTGGGTATCTCCTTATACAAAATATTATCAGCACTTTGTTGAACCCCTCTCTTCCTGAGGATTAGGAGGGGCTCTTCACTGGGTGGGGTTTCTTATTTGAATCGGTATAGCAAAAATTAAACTGGTGAGACAGGTCCAAGGCAGTAAAGTTCTTGAAGGAAATCCAAAAACCAAGGCACATGGAGCCAAGAAGGTCTGATGGTGTCCCTGAATGATGAAACCGCTTAGGCCCCAAGGAGGGCAGCTGGGTGGAGGCTGGTAGTGACTGACCGCCCACACACATTTGCCTCTGGCCTCAGCAGTTCCTGAACTGGTGCTCTGCCTTGCTTGGCTGAAGATGCCCGCATTTAGCTCTCCCTAGCTAGGTCTCTCAGAACCCCTCACTGTCCTCAGTGTTGCTTTTGAGCTATCCAGAGAGACTTGGAGAGTCCAAGTCACTTCCCATCTCAGGAGATATGGTCCAACTTCAAAGCTATCCACAACCGTCTACTGTCTGCCTCCCAATTTGACTGCCCATCAGGCTGACCCATCAAGTGTGGAGAGAGTGCCTGTGAAGCTATACCACCTACCTCCAGAGCAAATGGGCTCATGAATTTCTCACAGCAGAATTTTTTAAAGTGCCATTAATCCCTCCACCCAGAATTTACTTGTACTGAACTGTGGTGACTTTACTTTCTGCTGCCCAGACCATTTTCCTTCCCTTCCTACTGGTTATAGAACTCATTTCTTATAAGGAACACATACTGTGTTTCAAGTGGAGTTGACATTCTACTATCTCCCACCACAGAATTGGGCAGAAGAACCGGGTCTGGAAAATTCTATTGTACCATCCCCTGGTCATAATGCTTGGTTCAGGAATGAGCACGTGACCCAAACCAGGCCAACCAGTCAAAGACTTGGGACCTTTCCTGTGCTATCAGGAAAGTGGTGCTTTCTTTTCTATGCTGTCACAAGCTAAAGGATAATTTAAGCACATTATTGCCACTAGCTATCTTTGCCTCCACAAGGAGCAGGCTTGCCCATTAGTGAAATCAACATGGCGGAAAGCAGAAGCAGTAGATGAAGCAAGAGATGGAGTCTTGAGGACACATGTAAGTCCTTAGATCAGTTAGCCTGAAGAGAGATTGCCTCCGTGCTTTCTAGTTATATGAGCGCTTTGGAGAGCCACATGCATCCTCAGCGACTTTTCCACTTAAATTAGTTTGATGGGTTTTGATCACTGTGCCTATGAGAATTCTAATCAATATGCACTCTTCCTCTGTGACTATAGTTTCTATACCCAGTTCTCTTCATCCCCCATCCCCATCTGCCCCAGCAACAGTCCAGGACTTAGACTGTGAATCAGTCTAGGACTCAACACGACAATTTCACAAGGGTTTATTGAGAAAGGGACTAATTCCCAAAATATGGACAGGGAGACCACACAAGAGATAGGACAGAAACCTAGAGCATGTAGCCCGGAGGAATGAGAGGAGGGCAAGTTTGCCTGTAGCCTGAAGGAGAGTCATGTGAATTAAGCTCCCTTGAGAGAACCCAGTGACCTTCTGTCGGACAGAGCCATTCCAAGCGATATCACTGGAGAATAAGGAGAACAAATACTCTGGCCTCATTCTCCTCCTTCCCTCTGATTTCCTGATAGTGTTTCCCAGGAGGAAACAGACTAAATTATACAGGTCAGCCTCCCAGGGCAGAAAACAGGGTAGAGAAGGTGGAGAGTGGATCTGGAGGGCCAAACAGAAGCTACACAGCACAGAAGAATTATTTTCCATTCCAGAGGGCCCCAGAGAGCCCAATGGCTGGCCCAGGAGAAGTTCATGGCTGTGGCCAATCAGTCAAATGCATACCAGAGGAAACCATTTCCAGGAGAATTGGGAGGAATCTCGTCTTGGCCAGAGCATGAATTCTTGAGCCTGTTCTCAGTATTTGTATGGGTCGGCCCGATTTGGTTCATCTTCTCCATCTTCCATTGGCCCTTCCCTTACCTAATGTACCAGAACCCCAACCTGCACCCCACAAATCCTTCTACCTGATCAGAGATATTGAACCAATGCACACATTACAAGCTGTCCTGGACTCACAGGCCCCTGAGGCTAGTTACAATGGCCTAGTGGAACGGGGGAAGCACAGACCTCCAAATATGCTCAGGGGCTCACAAGTCCACATCAAGCATGGCTCCACCTATATGACCGCCTTTTCCTGGGAGAACCAGAGAACCCCACCACACCCAGGTTTCAGAGTGGATTAGGAATATTGGTGTAGAGACCATCTCAATACTTGCTCCAGAGCTCCTGACTGGGTTGGCCAAGGTTTTTTTGGGCCTGCATCCCAGTTCACATCTTCCTCTGCCTACTCCTGCTTCCTCCATCTTCTCTTCATAGGTGTCGACCCCTAATAAACATCTTTGCCTCAGTGTCGGCTGGAGAATCCAACCTGTGACAACAGTAATAAGAAAAGAGTTTCTGTAAGTCCATCACATCACATCTACCTACCTATTTCCATCTGTGCCTCTGCACTGAACCTTTTATCTTGATACTATGGATGAACTTTGTCTTGTCTTTACTAAGTCTCAATTCTCCACTTGGGCACTAGGCCCTGTCCCAGTTAACCTGTCAGTTGTCCTGATCCAGAAATTGTTCCCTCTTCTGTGTCATCAATTTTTCCCTTTCTACTGGGTCATTTCCATCAGCATATATATCTACTGCTACTTCTCCCATTTAAACACAAGCCAATACCCTCTTTTGATCCCATTACCTCCTCTAGCCATTGCCTCATTTCTCTTCCTCTCCGTGATAAAACTGAACGAGTTGCTCTAATTTCTCATCTCCCAGTCTTTCTTGAGCCTCATCACTCAACTAAAACTTCTCTGGTCTTGGTCTTCCATAACCTCCACCTTGTTAAATCTACAATAAAAAATTCTCAGTTCTCCCCTTACTTGATCTATCAGTAATATTGGGTACAGTTTATTTTCTTCCAGACACCACATGTCTACTTTTCCTCCCTGGCCACTCCTCAATCTTCTTTGATGGCTCCTCCTTATCTTCCTGATTTCTCAATGTTGGAATGGGCTGAGACCTCTTATCTTTTCTATCTGCACTCACTCCGTAGAGTGAATTCATTCTGCCTTGGGCCTTTAAACAACATCTGTATGCTCCTAGCTCATAAGGTTTTCTCTCCAGCCCTGACTTCTTCTCTGAATCCCCTGAGTTTAATATCAAAGCAGCTACTCAACATCCCAACTCGAAGGCATCTCAAACTTAACCTATTCCAAACTGGGCTACTGGTATTACACCCCAAACCTGCTCCTCTAGCATTCTTCTTCATCTTAATGAACAGTAACTGTATTCTTTTCAGCTACTGAGGCAAATAACTTTAAAGTCATTATTATTATTATTATTTTTTTAGGAGGTATCAGGGATTGAATCCAGGACCTCGTAAATGGGAAGCAGGCGCTCAACTTTTTTTTTTTTTTTTCAAAGATTTATTTATTTACTTTATCTATCCATTTTAAAAACCCCCCTTCCCCATTTGCTGGGCAATTCTCTGTGTCTGTTTCATCTCTTCTCATCCTCCTCCTCCAGTCCTCACCAGGATTCGATCCTGAAGACCTCCGATGTAGGAGAGAGGTGTTCTGCCATCTGCGCCACCTCGGCTCCTGGTTTTCGGAGCTTTCGGAGCTTTCGGAGCATCTCGTCTTGTCTCTCTCCTTTTACGTCATCATCTTGCTGCATGGCTCCCGGGGCCTGGCGGCTCACCGGCAGCCCATGCGCCTTCTATATATATATTTTTTATTTTACTGGGAGGTCCCGGGGATCGAACCCAGGTCCCTCCATATGGCAGATGGACGCCCAACTATTTGAGCCACATCCGCCCCCCTAAAGTCATTCTTGACTCCCCTTTTTCACCCAACTCACAGATCAATCTGTCAGCAGATCCTGTTGGCCCCAGCTTCAATTATATCATCTGACTACTTTCATTGCCTTTCTGTTACTACCCTTGTCCAAGCTACCAACATTTCTCACCTTGATTTTTTTTTTTTTAATTTTTCAGTGTGGTAACATATACACAACATAAAATTTCTCATTTTAACCACTCATATGTGTACAATTCAATGATGTCAATTGCAGTCACAATATTGTGCCACCATCATCACCATTCATTAACAAAACTTTTACATCACTCCAAACAGAAATTCTGTACCCATTAAGCAATAACTCCCAACCCCCACTCCACTCCAGTAATCTGTAGTCTACCTTCTGTTTGTATGAATTTGTCTATTCTAGGGATTTTGTTTAAGGGAAATCATACAATACTTGTCCTTTGTGATGACTTATTTCACTCAACATGATGTCTTCAAGGCTCACCCATGTTGTAGTATGTATCAGAATTACATTCCTTTTTATGGTTGAATAATATTCCAATGTGTGTATATACCACATTTTGTTTATCCATTCATCTGTTGATGAACACTTGGGTTGCTTCCACCTTTTGGCTATTGTGAACAATGCTGCTATGAACATTGGTGTGCAAATAGCTGTTCAAGTCCTTGTTTTCAGTACTTTTGGGTCTATACCTAGAAGTGGAATTACCAGATCACAAGGCAATTCTACGTTTAACTTTCTGAGGAACTGCCAAACTGTTTCCACAGCAGTTGCACCATTTTAATTCCCACCAGCAATATGAGGGTTCCAATTTCTCTGCATTCTCACCAACACTTATTTTTTTAAATAAAATTTTATTGAAGTATATCATTCATACATGAACATACATAAAAAATAAGTGAATAGTGAAAGTTGTGAACTTACAAGACAAACATGCATTACATCATACAGGGCTTCCAAACATCACCCTACCACCAACACCTTGCATTGTTGTGAAACATTTGTTAACAAATTATGAAAGAGCGTTGTCAAAATATTACTACTAACTTTAGCCCATAGCTTACATTTGGTGTATTTTTCCCCTAACCCAACCGATTTTTAACACCCTGTATTAGTATTATATATTTGTTATTGTTCATGAGAGAACATTCTCGTATTTTTCCTGTTAACCACCATCAATCTTTCACCCCTGGATTCCCTCTATTATACAGTCCCATGCTTTGTACAATCCATTCAAAATGTACACTCAGTGGCTCTCATTTTCACCACAGAGTTGTGCTGTCATCACTTCAGTCAATTTTAGAACATTTTCATTACTCCAAAAAGAAAAATCCCATATCCCTTATATCCCCTTATTCTTGTCCCTTAGAATTGATATAATTTGCTGTAAAAAATATTACAATATTATTATCATCCATAAGTTACATTAGTTGCAATCTCCTGTGTATCACCATATTCTTAACACTTTGTAAAAGAAAAACATTTTATATTTATACTATTAACCACAATCTTCATCTACCACTGAAATCACTATGTTATAAATTCCTTAGATTATTCTCTAGCTTCCTTTCAATGGACATTTATGTCCACAGACTACCCCCTTTAGCCACAAACACATTTATAAATCAGCAGTGTTAGTTACACTAATTATAGTATGTTACCATCATACTATTCATTTCTACACTTTTACAATAAACCTTATTAAAAATTCTATATACATTAAGCATCAGCTCCCATTCTCAACCCATATTCTATCTCTTAGTGGCCTATACTCTAGAGTTCACCTCTGTGAGTTTACTCATCATATTTAGTTCATATTAGTGAGACCATACAATATTTGTCATTTTGTGTCTGGCTTATTTCAACATAATATCCTCAAGCTTCATCCATGTTGTCTTGTGCATCCCGATTTCATCTCTTCTTCCAGCTGAATAGTATTCCATTGTATGTATATACCACATTTTATTTATCCATTCATCGGTTGATGGACACTTGGGCTGGTTCTATGTTTTAGCAACTGTGAATGATGCTGCTATGAACATAGGCATGCAAATGTCAGTTCGTGTTCTTGCTTTCAGTTCTTCTGAATATATTCCTACTAACAGGATTGCTGGATCATATGGTAGTTCAATATTCAGCTTCTTAAGGTACTCACAACAATTGTTTTTTAAGTAATAGGCATCCTCGTGACAATGAAGTGGTATCTCATTGAGGTTTTGATTTGCATTTCCTTAATGCCCAATGATGTAAAGCATCTTTTTTTTTCTAAAATTAAAAAAAAAAATTATTTATTTCTCCCTACCTCCTTGTTGTTTGCTCTCTCTGGGTCTGTTCATTGTGTGCTCGTCTTTCTTTTTTAGAAGGCACCGGGGACGAACCCTGTGGTAGGCGGGAGCACAATCACTTGAGCCACATCCACTTCCCTTAAGCATCTTTTGATGTACTTATTGGCCATTTGCACATTTTCTTTGCCCATTTTAAAAATTGGGTTGTTTGTCTTTTTGTTGTTGATTTGTAGGAGTAAACACTCCTTGTAAACACTTATAAAATATAAGGCTTCCAAATACTTTCTCCCAATCTGTAGGTTGTCTTTTTACTGCTATGATGAAGTCCTTTGATGCACAAAAGTTTTAAATCTTGCTAACGTCCCATCTATCTATTTTTTCTTTTGTTGCTCATGCTTAGGTGTAAAGTCTGAGAACTCATTGCCTAAACAAGGTCTGGAAGGTATTCCCTATGTTTTCTTCTAAGCATTTTATGGTTTTGGCTCTTGTATTTAAGTTGTTGATCTATTTGGAGTTAATTTTTGTATCTGTTATTTATGTGTGAGGAAAGAGTCCCTGTACATTCGTCGGCATGTAGATACCCAGTTTTCCCAGCACCATTTGCTGAAGAGACTATTCTTTCCCCATTGAGTGACCTTGGTTCCTCAGTTGAAAATCAATTGGCTATAGATGCATAAGTTGAAAATCAATTGGCTATAGATGCATAAGTTTATCTCACCTTGTTTACTACAGTAATTTCTTAACTGGTATCCCTATGTCAGTCCTTGCCTTCTTTCAGCTACCCCTGACTGCCTGATAATGTCAGGTGGTGAAAGAGAGGAGGAAATAACAAATACCCAGCTATCACATGTGGCTGTAGGAGAGACTGAGTGGAAAGGCAACATGTTACTCACTCCATATTAGAAAAAGTTGAATGTGTACAGAAAGCAGCCCAAAAGGGAGAACGAGCAGAAGAAATGGAACAATGAAAAGAAAGAGGAGCAGGAGGAGGGGCAAGAGAAAGGCTCTCTTTTATCTTCATTTTTGTTTTTACAGCTTTATTGAGATAAATTTCACATATCATAAAATTCACCCATTTAAAGTGTACAGTTCAGTGGTTTTTAGTGTATTCAGAGTTGTGCACGAATCACCACAATCTAATTTTAGAATATTGTGGGTTTTTTCACTTTCTTGACAGTGTTTGCAATTTGGATGAACTTTGATTTATCTATTTTTTCTTTGGTTGCTTGGCTTGGGTGTCATATCTAAGAAATCATTACCTAATCCAAGCTCTTGCCAAGTTATACCTGTTTCCTTTTTCCAAAAAATAGTTTTGGCTCTTACATTCGATCCATTTTGAGTTAATTTTTGTGCAGTTCATGGTGCCCAAAATGAAAATTTTAAGCAAGAACCAAATGTTCTCTTTCACCCCTCACATTAAAAAAAAATCCAACTCATTTTGATTAGACTGGGGAGAAATAGGCATTCTACTACATTGGTGGTGGAATATAAATTGGCATAATCTATTTGAAATGCATTTTGGTAATGCATATGGAAAGCATTGACATTGCTCTGTGAATGTGTAGAGTTTGAATATGTACCAGTCAGTATGGACCAGGTAATGCTGTTGCAACAAGCAACCCCCAAATCTTAGCGGCTTATAACACCAAAACCTTATTTCTTGCTTATGCTACAAATCCTTGTCTGGGATCATGTCTCCTCACACTAGGTCCCCAGGCAGAGAGTCTCAACAACCTGGAGTGTTTCCAGTAACCGAGACAGAAAGAAGGGGACATGGCAAATAGGGAATTTCTCTTAAAGCCTTCCATCATTACTCCTCACAAATAATTGGCCAAAACGAGTCACATGGATGGGGTTAACTATACATCCTTGTTTGTACATGACAGCTCTGGTTTTACAATGCTGCCCAGGTGTAATAACAGATATTGCCCTCTTTCACTCAAAAATGCCCCTGTTTGTATCATAAATTATATCAACAACCTACACATGGACACTCCTGACTTCAAGGGGCAGGGAAGTGCAATACTATTGTGTGCTCAGAAGGAGGAGACCTGGGAATATTTGGTGGATGGTACTAAAGTTTGCTATAAAAGGATACACACTAAAATGCTAACATCATTATTTCAGGGTGGCACAGTTCATGATGTTTATTTTCTCCTTTTCACTTAGAGTGATTTTTTTTTTAACACTGAATATGTTTTATTCTTATAGTAAGAAAAATTATTTTAAAATAGCAAATGGGATAAATCCATTCTCTGTGAGTTTTCAGTTTACAGGTTGGGGCTAAAACGATTAACCTGATGATAAAAATATGTGCCAGAAAAAGAATTCTAAGGAAAGATTGCATTTGATTTGAGCCGATAAGGCTTGTTTAAGAGGTTATTGAAAGCTAAAAAAAAAGAACTACGTGCAGAATGGTTAAGAGGGTGACAGTGGAAAGAGGGAACAGCACACATCAGTAAATGCCTGGAGGCAGGGACGCCGAGGCGTGCTCACGGAACAGCTCGTCACCGATTTAGGGGAGAAGAGACAGTTCATATTTGTGGAGCACCTGCTCCGTGACGGGCGCAAAATTGGGCAAACGTACCTCGTTTTATTTCCTCTTTGTGACCCCTCTGTGAAGTGGTTGTTATTGTCTGCGTTTTGCACACGAGGAAGCTCTGACACAGGGAGGTTAAGTGAAAATAGCAGCTATGACTTATTAAACATTTAGGATAGTACCAAGCACTTTACCAGGTAACTTCCAAACACCCTCTCTAAACCTTTGAAACAAATCTACAAGGGGAACATTACGGTTCCCATTTTACAGTTGAAGCTCAGAGAGCTGAGTTAACTTAGGCATGTTCAAAGGACTAAGAAGTTAGGGTTTGACTCCAGGTTTACTGTCTGCACCAAGGTCTTTTTTGACGCCAAAGTAGGTACTCTTTCCCTGTAACTGCCTTAATGGGATCACAAGGTATATGTAAGAGAATGATGGGTGAGAAGCAAGGACACATTGGTGAAGACCACAGTTGGAGGGCTCTGAGTGCTAGGATGGAAACATTTTATTTAACTCTTTAGGGAATCATTGGGCATATTCTTAAACTCAAAACTGAACTTTAGTTAGATTACCTATGCAAGAAGGTGAAGGAGGAACTGAACGAGGTGGGGAATTCAAGGCTACCTCAGTTTGGGAATATGAGGACAATTAAGTTAACTATAGAATATTATTCACTCATTCAACTTACAAATCAATATTAATGATGTTGAAAGAGGCTTTGTATATGTATAGTGTTAAATAAAAATACGGAACACAAAATCATATATACAGTGTCGTATCCACTATGTAAAATTAAAAATATAACCATAATGATAACAGTGGTTATGTTTGGGTGTGTAATTTTGGGTGATTTTTCTATTCCCTTTTTGTATTAGTCATCTATTGCTGCATAACATATTGCCCCATCACTTAATGACTTAAAGCAACAAACACTTCTTATCTCACAGTTTTGTGAGGAATTCTGGTACAACTTTCATGTGATTTCAGTCAAGCTGCCAGCTGGGGCTACGGGCTCTTCCAAAGGCTCCCCTAAGGGCAGGCGGATCCACTTTCTAGCTCACTAGGATGGCTATTGGAAGGCCTCAGCCCTTGCCACATGGGTCTCTCCACAGGGCTGCCTCACAACATGGAAGCTGCTTCTCCTAGGGCAAGCAAACCAAGAGGGTGAGAGAGCGCATTCAAGATGGAAGGCACAGTCTTGTTAGAATTGACATCCCATCATTTCTGCCATATTCTTTTTTTTTTTTTTCCCTAGATGGTACTGGGGATTGAACCCCGGATCTTGTACGTGCAAAGCAGGCACTCAACCAATGAGCTATACCTGCTCCCTCATGGTCTTTTTTAAAAAGATTTATTTATTTATTTATTCCCCT
>JAQZBX010025304.1:0-29629 GCA_029593785.1 Cabassous unicinctus | reverse complement strand
ATCAGATATGTGATTTCCAAATATTTTTTCCCATTGAGTTGGCTGCCGTTTCACCCTTCTGACAAAGTCCTGTGAGGTGCAAAAGTGTTTAATTTTGAGGAGGTCCCATTTATCTATTTTTTCTTTTGTTGCACGTGCTTTGGGTGTAAGGTCCAAGAAACCACCACCTACTACAAGGTCTTGAAGATGTTTCCCTACATTTTCTTCTAGTAGTTTTATGGTCCTGGCTTTCATATTTAGATCTTTGATCCATTTTGAGTTGATTCTTGGATAGGTGGTGAGATAGGGGTCCTCTTTCATTCTTTTGATTATAGATATCCAGTTCTCCCAACACCATTTGTTGAAGAGACTGTTTTTTCCCATTAGCGCGGGCTTGGTAGGTTTGTCAAAAACCAGTTTGACTGTATAGGTGAGGGTTTATTTCTGGGTTCTCAATTCTATTCCACTGATTGATATGTCTATCTTCATGTCAGTACCATGCTGTTTTGACCACTGTAGCTTTGTAATATGTTTCAAGATCAGGCAGTGAAATTCCTCCCACCTTACTCTTCTTTTTCAGACTGCTTTTGGCTATTCGGGTGCACTTACCCTTCCAGAAGAATTTGGTAATTGCCTTCTCTAATTCTGTAAAGTAAGCTGTTGGGATTTTGATTGGTATTGCATTGAATCTATAAATCAGTTTGGGCAAGATTGACATCTTCAGGATATTTATTCTTCCAATCCATGAACACGGAATGTCTTTCCACTTGTTTAAGTCTTTTTAAATTTCTTTTAGCATTGTTTTGTAGTTTTCTGCATATAGGTCCCGTACTTCTTTGGTTAAATTAACTCCTAGGTATTTGAGCCTTTTCGTTGCTATTGAAAATGGAATTTTCCTCCTGATTTCCAACTCAGGTTGTTCAGTACTAGTGTACAAAAACATTACGGGGGAGGCGAGTGTGGCTCAGCGGATGGAGCCCCCGTTTGCCGTGTGGGAGGCCCGGGTTCGCGTCCCGAGGCCTCCTTGTGAGGGCACACCGGCCTGGGCGGTGCGGTGGGCTGATGCAGCAACCTCACGGCGGGAGGCGGGTGTGGCTCAATGGATGGAGCACCCGTTTACCATATGAGAGGCCCCGGGTTCGCTTCCCGGTGCATCCTTGTGAGGGCGGGCCAGCTCGCGTGGCGCCGTGGGCTGATGCGGCGGGACCTCACAGCGAGGGGGAGATGAGCGGACGTGGAGAGGACGCGTGGCGAGTGGACACAGCAGCGCGAGCAGCAAGGGGGGGATAAATAAATAAAAATAAATAAATCTTTAAAAAAAAAAAAAAATTACGGATT
The DNA here is from genome assembly GCA_029593785.1 of Cabassous unicinctus. Taxonomy (NCBI): domain Eukaryota; kingdom Metazoa; phylum Chordata; class Mammalia; order Cingulata; family Chlamyphoridae; genus Cabassous; species Cabassous unicinctus. The sequence continues at coordinate 28,312 of JAQZBX010025304.1, read as the reverse complement.
TTTGCGTGTTGATCTTGTATCCTGTCACTTTGCTGAACTCATTTATTAGTTCAAGTAGCTTTGTTGTGGATACTTCAGGATTTTCTAAATACAGGATCATGTCATCCGCAAACAACGAGAGTTTTACTTCCTCTTTTCCTATTTGGACGCCTTTAATTTTTTTGTCTTGTCCAATTACCCTAGCTAGAACGTCTACTCCAATGTTGAATAACAGTGGTTACAGTGGGCATCCTTGTCTTGCTCCTGATCTTAGAGGGAAAGTTTTCAACCTTTCCCCATTGAGTATGATGTTGGCTGTGGGTTTTTCATATATGCCTTTTATTATATTGAGGAATTTTCCTTTTATTCCTATCTTCTGAAGTATTTTTATCAAAAAAAGGATATTGGATTTTGTCGAATGCCTTTTCTGCATCTATTGAGATGATCATGTGGTTTTATTCCTTCAATTTGTTAATGTGGTGTATTACATTGATTGATTTTCTTATGTTGAACCAGCCTTGCATACCAGGAATAAATCCCACTTGGTCGTGATGTATAAGTCTTTTGATATGCTGTTGAATTCGAATTGCAAGTGTTTTGTTGAGAATTTTTGCATCTATGTTCATTAGAGAGATTGGTCTGTAATTTTCTTTTCTTGTAGAATCTTTAACAGGATTGGTGTTAATTCTTTTTGAAATGCTTGGTAGAATTCACCGGTGAAGCCATCTGGTCCTGGACTTTTCTTTGCTGGGAGATTTTTGATGATGGATTCAATCTCCTTAATTGTGATTGGTTTGTTAAGTTCTTGTATTTCTTGTAGCATCAGTGTAGGTTGGTTGTGCGTTTCTAGAAATTTGTCCATTTCATCTAGGTTGTCTAGTTTGTTGGCATGTAGTTTCTCATAATATCTTCTTATGATTCTTTTTATTTCTATGAGGTCATTTGTAACTTCCCCCTTTCATTTCTGATTGTATTTATTTACATCTTTTCTCTTTTTTTCTTTGTTAGTCTAGCGAGGGGTTTGTCAATTTTATTGATCTTCTCAAAGAACCAGCTTTTGATTTTGTTGATTTTCTCTATTGTTTTTCTGTTCTCATTTTCATTTATTTCTGCTCTAATCTTTATTATTTCTTTCCTTCTGCTTGCTTTGGGATTGGTTTGCTGTTCTTTTTCTAGTTTCTCTAGTTGTTCAGTTAAATCTTTGCGTTTAGCTCTTTCTTGTTTTTTAATTTAGGTATTTAGGGCTATAAATTTCCCTCTCAAGACTGCCTTTGCTGTATCCCATAAGTTTTGATACGTTGTGTTCTCATTTTCATTTGTCTCAATATATTTACTGATTTCACTTGCAATTTCTTCTTTGACCCACCAATTATTTAGGAGTGTGTTATTCAGTCTCCACACATTTGCAAATTTACTTTTTTCTTGTCTATTATTGATTTCTAGTTTCATTCCATTATGATCTGAGAAGGTGCTTTGTATAATTTCAATCTTTTTATATTTATTGAGAGCTTCATTGTGACCTAACATGTGGTCTATCCTGGAGAAAGATCCATGGGCACTTGAGAAGAATATATAACCCACTGAGTTTGGATGCAGTGTTCTGTATATGTCTGTTAGGTCTAATTTGTTTATCGTATTGTTCAAGTTCTCTGTTTCCTTGTTGATCTTCTGTCTAGTTGTTTTATCTAATGATGTGAGAGGGGTGTTGAAGTCTCCAACGATTATTGTAGAAATGTCTATTTCTCCCTTCAGTTTTGCCAGAGTTTGTCTCATATGTTTTGGGGCACCCTGGTTAGGTGCATAGATATTTATGACTGTTATATCTTCCTGGTGGATCGTCCCTTTTATTAATATATAATGGCCTTCCATATCTCTTATCACTTTTTTGCATTTAAATCTGTTTTGCTGATATTAGCATAGCTACCCCTGCTCTTTTCTGGTTACTATTTGCGTGGAGTATCTTTTTCCAACCTTTCACTTTCAGCCGGTTTGTATCCCTGGGTCTGAGGTGAGTTTCTTGTAAGCAGCATATGGATGGCTCATGTTTTTTATCCACTCTATCAGCCTGTATCTTTTGATTGGGGAGTTTAATCCATTTACATTCAATGATATTACTGTAAATGCACTATTTACTTCCTCCATTTTAGTCTTTGGTTTTCATATGTGATCTTGTTTTTGTTTGTCTTTTTACTCTTTTGGTTATCCTTTCTGCTATTCTTTCTGCTATACTCTCCTCCAAGCCTCTCTCTCCTGTCTTTTTCTTTCAGGTTCCAAGGCTTCCTTTAATATTTCCTGCAAAGGTGGATTCTTTTTGCAAACTCTCTTAGTTTCTGTTTGTTTGTGAATACTTTATACTCACCTTCATATTTGAAGGACAGTTTTGCCGGATAAAAAATTCTCGGCTGGCAGTTTTTCTCTTTCAGTTTCCTAATTGTATCATACCACTGTCTTCTCGCCTCCATGGTTTCTGGAGAGAAATCTGCACTAAGTCTTACTGGACGTCCCTTGAACATGATCATTTGCTTCTCTCTTGCTGCTCTGAGAATTTTCTCTTTATCTTTGACATTTGACATTCTGAGTAGTATGTGTCTTGGCATAGGTCTATTTGTATTTATTTTGTTTGGGGTACAATGTGCTTCTTGGACATGTAAGTTCATTTCTTTTGTGAGAGTTGGGGAATTTTCAGCTATTATTTCCTCAAATACTCTTTCTGCCCCTTTTCCCTTCTCTTCTCCTTCTGGAACTCCCATGACACATATGTTGTTGCACTTTGTGTTGTCATTCAACTCTCTGAGCCCGTGCTCAATTTTTTCCATTCTTTTCTCTCTCTGTTCTTTTCTCTCTTCAATTTTAGCTGCTCTGTCTTCAGTATCACTTATTCTTTCTTCTATCATTTTGAGTCTGGTGTTGTATGCTTCAAATGTGCTTTTGACCTCACCTATTGTGTCTTTCATTCCCATGAACTCTGTTACTTTTCTGTTCAGGATTTCAAATTCTTCTTTGCATTCGCTCACTGTCTTCTTGATGTCATTGATCTCTTTAACTATATTGTCTTTCATCTCATTAATCTGATTTTGGAAATTTGTGCTCATTTCATTGATTAGTTCTCTCAAATTCTGCATCTCTTCTGGGACTTTCATGCATTCCTTTTCTTGGGCCATGTCTTCTATTTTCTTAGTATGGCTTGTAATTTTTTGCTGGTGTTTAGGCATCTGGTTAGGATGCAGTTTACTCAGATGCCCAATCTCTTTCTCTTTTATAGGGATTTAGTGGCAGGAGGCTGTGAGTTACCACAGCTCTTTGATTTTTTGGCTTGACCTGGATTGTTAGGATTGTCCTGCTGGTTGCTCAAAACTGGGCCCTGGACCCAGTAATTGGTTGTAGAGTCACTTCCTAGGGCCTTGGGCAGGGAGACTATAGAGACCAGGAAAAGCCTTTCCTATTTATTTTTAATTTTCTTATGTGCACTTCCTTGGTCTGCCAGGAGATGGCGCTCTTTGGCAGCGCTCAATTCAATGCTTGGTTGGAGTGTATCCATGTGATAGAGCTTCCTATCTGGGGCTAAGAGCCTTGTAATTCAAACTTTCTGAGACAGTTCTCCAGTCTTCTCTGGCAGCCCCCTCCCTTTTCCCAGCTAGGAAATATTTCCACTCTCCTCAACAATCAGTCCCTGTTAGAAGAAGAGGAGATTGGGAGGTTTATATATCTTTAGCCCCTTGCAGGCTCCAAGGCAAACAATGGCACAGCCGCACCCGGCCTGGAAGGGCTCTCCAGATATGGCAGACCAAACCTGCGAGTCAAAAGCCGAGTCAGCCCCTGGCTCTCTCTTCCCTTTCCTGTGGAGTCCTCAAGAATTAGTCCAGGTTAGAAGACAGGGAGATTGTGAGGGTCAGATTTCTCCAATCCTTCGTAGGCTCCCAGGGCAAACCACCATGTGGAAGGGTCCATGGGGCTCTGCAGCCCAAATTTGCGGGTCAGAATCTGAGTCAGCCTTAGGCTGTGTCCCTCTCTCTCGCCTTTCTTGGAGTGGTAGATCCCTGAAGCTCCCTTTGTCTGTAGTCACAGACCCAGAGGCCCGAGAATTCTAAAGAGTGTCGGGGAGGGTGCTGGCAGCAGCAGCCGCTACTGGTTCCAACTCACGGTTCTGTTGTTGCAATTTCCCTCTTTTGTCCCTCTCTCCTCTGGGTGGTGTGCAGCCTTCACCTGTTGTCCTAAACCCCGGAAGATCTTTTTCGGGGCTGTTTCAGCCTGTCCTCTAGCTATTTTTCTCCTCATTGCTTCTTGACACATGCAATATTCAAATTCCAATAGATCCCAGAAGTACCAACCGTGACCCAAGAAGAGGTACGAAAATCACCAAAAAAAATGAAAGATGTAGCCAATATGTATCAGCAGAAACCTAGGGATTATTTATGGAAATAGATTCCAAGCATGTTATGCTAGGGAGAAATAAGTGTAATTTCGGATTGAGCTGAATTTATTGGTATAGATATACCAAGCAATTGAGAGTAGCTTTAACAGTAAATTTGGCTGGTTGAATGAAACTGGGACTTAATGATAGCCTACATTAATTTAAGTAGAGATGCCAAAACTTCTTTGGTATACTGCAGAACTAGCCATATAAAGGCTTAAAGAGCTAGGAATGCCTGTTAGTAAGGATCACCAGAAGCAGATTGCTTTTTCTTGGCAGAGTCAACAATCTATCTTCCTTTCTTCACTCAAGGCCATATCAACTCTCCAGGCCTCTGTCAAGATCTAGTCTGCTGGGATCTTGATCATCTCACCATTTCATAGGAGATAGTGCTGGCCTACTACACTGACAACATCACATTGATTTAAGCAGGTGACCAGTATTTGATACCCTAGACATCCTGAAAGGACACATGTGTGCTAGAGATTATAGAATAAATCCTGCAAAAATTAAGGTACTTACCACCTTAGTGAAATGTCTTGGTTCCAATGGTAACACATCAAAACATACCTTCCATTGTAAAGGACAAATTTCATCTGACATCTCAGTCACAAAGAGGCACACCTTTGGGTTTTAGAGGCAACCAACAGGCATGCCTTGTTTTATTACACTTTACTGTATTGTGTTTCATAGTTATTGCATTTTTTATAAATTGAAGGTTTGTGGCATCCCTGTGTTGAGCAAGTCTATCAGTACCATTTTTCCAATAGCATATACTCATTTCATGTCTCTGTGTCACATTTTAATTAAGGTATGTACATTTTTTTTTTAGACATAATGCTATTGCACACTTAATAGACAACAACATGGTATAAACATAACTTTTATGTGCATTGCAAAGCCAAAAATTCCTGTGATTCACTTTATTGTGATATTCACTTTATTGCATTGGTCTGGAACCAAACCTGCAATATTTCTGAAGTATTCCTGTATATCTCATTTGTGCATGATGTTATGATGTATTTACTGAGTAAACCATAAGGCTGCCACAGGTGGGCAGTGTGGTATCTTGGAAAGTTCCCTGTTTTGGGAGTCAAACAGGCCTACATGACCTTGAGCCTTTTTTCTCATATATAGAATGAAAATTTAAAAATACCTTCCTCATAAGGTTATGATAACTATTAAATTAAAGAAGAGGTGGGAAAATCCTTAAAGCACACGTCTTCAGGTGTTGCCTGCACCGCTCTGCAATTTGATGTAACTCCATGGCAAAGTGTTCTTCAGCTCAGAGTAAAATTGCCCCATAAGACTGTCAGCAATTTTATTTTTAAAAAAATTTTTTGAGTTGTATCATAGATACAGAAAAGCATATTAAACATGAATGCTGCAAGGGGGGGATAAATAAATAAATAAATAAATCTTTAAAAAAAAAAAAAAAAACATGAATGTGGAGCTTAAAGAATATGTATAACACAACACCTTCCTGGCTAGCGCTCAGGTCAGAAATAGAATATTGGCAAAGTGACCACCTATCCTGCACAGGACACCCTGATGATGGGCAAGTAGGGGTTGAAATCTACTGAGCTTCTACCCAGCACTGACTTTGGCACAGCTGCACTTCCAGTGGACTTTTGGGTCCCTGAAGCCCCTGACTCTTGAAAGGATGGATTGGGGTTATTCTGAGCTCATCCCACGTAACTTTTGCTTCTGGGCCAGGCATATTGCTAGCTCTCCTCCCTGACAGGACATATCACACAAACACCAGAGGGCAGCAACTCCCTACAGACGACGGTGTCTGGGACAACTGCGCTAAGCCACTGTCCCTCTCTCTTTGGACAGTGCAAAGATTCAGGCAACAAGGCTTGAATCCCAACTCTACCACTTACTACCTGTGACATTTAACAAGTGACTTCAACTCTCCAAGCCAATATTTCCTCATCTGGAAAAATAGGGACAAAAATAGTATCTACCTAAAAAATAAAATAAAATAAAAAATAATAATAAAATAAAATAATACTTTTAAAAAATATAAAAGTAAAATAGTACCTACCTCAGAGAGCTGCTGGGATGACTAAATGGGAAAATATGGGTAAATAGCAAAACATTTTCCAAATATTATTCTTAGGCATCATAATAATCTAATTTTATTCTCACGAGAGTCCTGGTAGGCAGATAGGTCAGCATGATTCCCATTTTTCAGATGAAGAAACTGAGGCTCAAAGAAGTTACATGACCTGCAGAACCATGATGGCAATGGTAGTTTCATTTTCTAAACCTTTTTATCAGCCATTTTAAGAAATGGCAGTTGGCCTTGAGAGACTGGCTTATAACACTTTGGAGATTCTGGGATTCTGAGGCCCAGAGAGGTCAAATGTTATAACCAAGGCCACATAGTAAGTCAGTGGTTGCTCCAGGACCCAGAGAGCCAGCCCACTGGCTCCTAGTCCATGCTCCAGGCACAGCCCCCACTGCCTCATTATTCCACTCTTGTCTGCTTGCCATAGGATCTCATCTCTGAGTCTTGTCTCCCTGACTAGTCCATGAGCTAAAGAAGAAAAAGACTTTTTTAAAACAAATCAATTTTTTGATTTTTTTAAAACAAATCAATTTTTTGATACATATTAATAAAGCAAGAGTCAGGAATCTTGGGCTTGTTGAGACTTTGCACAAGCCCCTTAACCACCCGCTGAGCCTCAATTTCTGTAACTGAAATACAGGGAGGATAACCCCTGCCCCACTTCCCCTTCACCCGGAGGTTCAGTCTTCCCTGGTCCAAATGCCTAAGTCTCTCCTAATCAGCCAAGCTTCTAGGCAGTTGTAACACCTGCCTATATCTCTACTTCCTCCCACCTCATTAATTAATCCCTCACCCCACTGCAGACTGCTTTTTGCCCCAACTTCTCCACACTGTCTTCTGCAGAGGTCACTGATGGCTTCCTTGTTGCAAAAACAACTACTTGGTCTTTCTCTAGCTGTCTCTTTCTCTCTCTAAACCCTTCTCCATTTCCCCAGCATGGGGCTCTCTTGATTATTCCCTCCATGAAGCACACTCTTCCCTTGCCATCTCTGCATGGCTCACCTTGGTTTCCACACACCTCTAGCTGCTGCTTTTCTGCTTCTTCAGAGGCTCCTGTCCCTTCTCAGAAAGGATTCCCCTGGGTTCTGAGCGCCTTTCCCTCTCTCTTTAGTCTCCCTTGGATGACCTCACCCACACTTGCAACTTCTACCATCATGAGCAGTTCAACCGTTCTCAGGCCCATCTCCAGCCCAGATCTGTCTCCTGAGCTCCAGGCCTGATAGGGAATCCACAGGGCCCCCTTCCACCCACTCAGCACATCAGAAACTGAGCCCCTCCTCCCCTTCCCTCCCATCGCCACCCCACTAATCCTCCTCCATTTTCCACTCTGCAAATGGCTTTCCAGGCATGGGTCACTAGGCAAAATTCCTATCCTCTCCCCCTCCCCTGCCACATGGAGTTTTCCCCAAGGCCTGGTCAACCCATCTCTGAAGAATTTTTCTAACCTATCCTTCATCTCCAAACCCTAAATGAAGGCCCCACCACCCCTCCCACAACTGATGAAGACGTTCTCAGTGTCTGCCTCTTGCTGACATGCCACACCCTCTCAGTGTCAGGGTTCAGTCCACCCTCCTACAGCACCCAAACCCTTCTCAGGACTCTGCCTGGTTCCTGTGTTCTTTATGGGATGTTGTGGACCTGGGTATCTCTCACCTTGATGACTTCCATGGACTCCCCACTAGTCTCCCTCCTTGCACGCTCTTTCCCTTCCAGGACAGACTAAAACACAGGTTACAGCAGCAGCAGCATCGTGCTAGTATTGGACACTATTATTGGGCATTTACTACGTGTCAGGCATTGAGGGCTTTACATGTATTATCTCATTTATGTGCTTATTCCATACAACAATCATATGAGAGAAGTACTATTATCTCAATTCAAAGATGAGAAAAGTGAAGTGTAGAGATTTTAAGTAACCCACTCATGGTTATATAATTAATTATACATTTACTAAGGTCTGGGAGCTCAGATTTGAATACAGATAGTCTGATCTGACTGCAGAGAATCTTCCCTTAACCATCGTGCTGCTCTGCCATTTTGCCAGAAATACCAACAGGACTAAGTCCACACTCTTCCACCAGGGCCCTAAGGACCCTCCCATATAGCTCAGACACAACTTTTTGGTCCTATCACCCACCATGCCCCAATCGGTACCCCTCCCACCCCTCCATCCTGACTACACTCACGTACCCACTTCTACCCTTTACTCATGCTTTTCTTGCCACCTGGAATGCCTGACCCTCTCAACCCCATCTCCATGTTGAAACCCCTCCCATCGTTCCAAATACTTCTCCTTCCTTGCTGAAAAGCCTCCATGATGGAGGGAATAGAGGAGACCTGAGAATTTGGTCCTTGCTCTTCCAGAAGGTAATTGGTAAATCTGGACCCCTCATTCTGAGCCTCAATTTTCCCATCTGTAAGATTGAAAAGGTGGGACTAGATCATCTTTAGGAGCCCTTCTTCCTCTAACAGTCTAGAATCCTGTTCTTTCATGACCACCAAAATGGAGGTGAAATAGTCCCTTTTTTAATTCCTTCACAGAATGGAAAGAATATCAAGGCTGGGAAGGACTTCAGAGAAAAATATAATCCCACCCCCTCACTCCCCCTCCCCCTCTCCCCCCAGGGATGCTGAAGTCCAGGGAGGGGCAGAGGCCTGGCTGGCGCTCCGGGGTGGGAGGAAGCATGGCCTTGTTCCCACCCTGCTCCCCACTTGATGGAGGACCCAGGGTGTTCCCTACCATCTCAGCAGGTCCCCAGTCATGCAGAGAAAGGAGGTGGAGGAGCTTGGAAGGGCCAAAGCTGCAGAGCCTGGCTCTGGGTGGAGCTTGGTTGCCCAGCCCCAGGAGGCCTCAGTAGTTTTCCATGACTCCCAGGCCAGCAGCCCAGGACATGTGCTCCCCTCTCCCCTTGCCCCTCACATTCCTCTGCACACTCAGGCAGCAAGTGGCAACCAGGGCCCTGTGGTGTGAGAGAAGGCAGGGGGAAGGGAGGAGGAGATACACACACACAAAAACTCGATACCCGTACAGCCACAAACACACAGACCCAGAGAAAGAGCACAGGTCCAGATGAGGGAGAGGTGCCCTTACACAAAGGACAGTCACAGATGTAATACACTCACCCTGCCATGGACGTAGACTCATTCTCAGAGGCACAGGAAGATAAGAACATCACACACAGAGCCATTCATCTTACACACAGATGCACACAGTGCATTCACATCCAGAGACTCACATGTACATTCACTGCGCCCCATGTTCCATACCCCTAGCATCCTCCCTCTGCCCCCCACCCCATCTCCCATACTCCCTGTCTGGATCAAACATTGGTCAAGGAAAGGTACAAAAATCCTGGACTTTCCCAATCCTAGGAGGCCAGACTGGGGTTAGACAAAATCCAGGAGTTAGCCAAGATCCCTCCAAACTGAGAAGTCACCACATTTTAATTCCAAAGAATCCAGAGGCTAAGACAAAGCTGGATCCTGGATCAACACCCCGTCTTTCTCCAGCCTCTGAGATTCCAGCTTTTTCCCTAGCTATGGGGGCAAAGCACAGGGATGTCCAGCAACCATTTCCCTGGTTCCCCTCTCCACCTCTACCCCATATGACCTCTCCATCTTCACTCCTGTCTCTCTCACCCAAACCCCCCTCACCCCTTCAGCCCTACATCTGTCCTCCAAGAAATTAACTGAACACATTCACTAGATCTACCACACTCAAGAACCCACGCCACAGTTCCACGCCAGGGGATGCTCAGTGACTACCCTGTGGCAGGCAGACTCAGCAGCATATGGATCTGGCAGACTGGGGTTCCTGTCCCAGCCTCACTCCAACTTGTCTTCAGACCTTGAGCAGGTGGCTTCAACAATCTGAGACTCAGTTTTCTCATATGGGAATAATAACAACACCTAAGTCTCAACACTATTTAGGATTCCATGAGATAAAATACCTAGAGTTTAGAACCTAATTTAGAACCCTGGTTCTGCCAAGGAACAGGCTGTGTGACTTTGAGCTAGCCTTCATTTCCCTGCCAGAGAAATGGTGACAACTCTTGCTACCCCGGGATGTTGAAATAGCCCGAACAGAGCAGATGGCCTCTAGAGGATGCTCCCGCCAGTGGGCTCCCCTCCTTTGCACCCACCATGGGTTCCCACGCTGCCTGGCCCCAGCCAACCTGGGTTGTCAGCAGGAAGGGATTTGCGGCCCAGAGCCAGGCTCAGCTGGGTCTGCACAGAAGCCGCCTTGTCCAGGAGGGGACCCGAGGCCACTGCCAGGTCGCGCGGTCACGTTGCTCTGAGGTTGCGGTGCCAACACTCCCTGCCTACCCCCTGTGCCCCCGCCAGATCTGTGCCTGCTTCAAGGGCCGGCGCCAGATTTCCTGGCCTGGCGCCCGGTGCCCTGCAGGCTGTTTTGGTCGCGTGGCTGGCGCGGGAACTGCTGGGCCTTTGAGGGTGTGTAGTTTCTGCCCCAGCTCCAGGTGGTGGAGCTAGAAAGGGCCCTGCACACTCCCCATCCACCCGCTCCCGCCTCACCCACCTGCAGGCAGATGAAGCCCACCCACAAGCTGGACCCCTGCCCCTCCTCCCAAAAGGCACAGGCCTGGCCTCCTACCCACCCTCATCCCATGCATCCTGGTGGACACCCACAGACTTCTCCAGAGAAACCCTTGGACCCTGGGAGATCTCTCAGAATGAGCTCAACTGAGACCTGGATAAGTCTGTTCCCAGAGCTGGGACAGCTTTGGTCAGGTAGTATGGATCCAATCAAGATGTCCTGGGTTTGCAACAGAAGCCTATCCAGGTATATGTGATCCAGGTGTGGGGATCTTCTCTCAGTATTCAGAGTCTGGATGTTGAGACCCTGTCCGGGTCTCATCTGGATGTTAGGATCTTTGCTGAGTTTCTGGATCAAGTTGTAGGGATCCATTCAGGCTGTTTACAATGGAAGGCTGTCCAGGTGTATCTGTCCCAGGGGATATTTTCTTGGAGTTCAGAGTCCAGGTGCTGTGTTCTACTATGGGCACCCTAGGTCAGGTTATTGGGTCTCTCTCTGATGTGGGTGTTGGAAGCCCATTGGGTGTATCTGGTACAGTGCTGGGATCTTCTCTGGGTGTCAGGGTGTGGGCCTTGGGACCTGCTCTGGTGAATCAGGTCCAGGTGTTAGCAGCCAGGTGTTAGCAGATTGTTTGGGGCTCCTGTTGCCCTAGACCCTCCCACTAGCCTGAAGGCAGACATTGCTGTAAAGCCCCTTCTCCAGCTCACCAGGTCCCTTATGGGACTAGCAAAGGGAGGGCTCACAGCAGCCCAACTTGTTGCCCCTCTTTAAAACCTGGGACTTGGGGACAGACCCTAGACTCAAATGGGTAATTGGCCATCACCTCACTCCGGCCCAAGGCAAGCCCTTCCCTTCTCTAACCTCAGTTTCTTCACCAATAAAATGGAAGCATTGGAGCTGATATTCTCCAAGACCTCCTATACCACCCACTTCCTGGACTTCTCCTCCCCTACACACACACACACACACACAGGACTCATTTCAGCCTCCTCATTTTGCCCACGTCGATCTCTCTGCCTAGAATACCCTCATCTCTCCTTTGCCTCTCCAGACTCTACCAGTCTTTCAAGTTCCTTCCCTTCTAGAAAGGCCCAGGTTTTGACCCCTTCCTGCCCTAAGACAAGACCATAGGCAGCCAGAGGTCCAGCCTGACTCTTCTGGTTCTTTTTTTTTTCTTCTGGTTCTTTCCATCCAGATGGGAGCTCTCTGAGGGCAGGGCCCTGTCTGCTCCTGGCTCCCACTCCAAGGTCTCGTTCTAGATAAGCGTGGGACTGGCTAGAGCACAGGGTCCCATGTTCAGCAAAAGCCTCCATCTCAGGCTGGCAGTTGACCCTTTAAGAAGAAAAAGAATCTATTTAGTCTCTAATACCCTGGGTTGGGCCCTGGGATGAGGGAGGGGCTAGCACCAAGCAGATTTGGGAGCCTGTCTCCTGCCCACACCAATCCTTTCCAGGCCGCTTCACCCATGTGATGGCCAGTTTGGAGCAAAAGGGAGCCATCAGGACTAGGTGGGTCCAGGCAGGTAGCAGGGAGACTGTCTGCCTAATTCTGCCTTTTCTGAGTGGCTGTGTACCCAGCACAGCCAGGGACCAGAAACCACAGAGGGGAGGGCTGATCTAGAACAGTTACCTTTTCCTCTGATCCCAACCTGCACACTCAAGTGTGTGATCATGAGTTTGCATATGTGCACACACACACAGAGTCATATATAGTCACACACAAAGCACATTCACTTATATTCATTCACGCACAATCCTTAGACTCATATATACATTTACACACATACCCACTCATGTTCCCTCATTCCCAACTCACATGTACCCACCCTTCTGATACCGAAGAGAGAAGTCAGCTCTGTCACATTGATCAGGGACCCTGCCCAGCTAAGGATGTACCCTAGGGTGGGAGATATACACTGAGACTTTAAGAGGGGGTGCCCTGCAGCCAGCGTGGCATTGCGTGGGTGCACCTTGGCATTGCTCTTGGCAGCCCTGGGGTATGTACTCTGCCAGCAGCTCCCCACAGGCCCAGGCAACTTGCCCCACCTCGCCTTGGCCAAACCCAGTTGGTAGCCCCAGAAAGTGCCAAGTCATGGGCCAGGGGTGGCCGGGCCAGGCCGGCAGCAGGGCTGGTCCCTGCTTGTTCACTGGGATTTGTCTTCTGACTGGAGCCCCGTCGGGAACTCTCCTCCTCAATGGGCCAGACCTTGAGTCATGGGGCCTCTTCCCGCGCCCAGTGAAGATGAGGGTTGAGGCGCCAGGATTTGGAGACCACGCACCAGAGCTCCCTCATTTGGTATTTACCAAATTTGGTGAGGCAACAAACTCGGGCTTCTGAATGACATTTTAAGATAGTACCACATAAGCCTTTCTCGGTGACTGAAACGCTTTGTACATTATCAGATACAAATTAATCTTAAACCTAGCCAGTGAATGGTGACAGCTACCAAAGTTCTCTGACAGATGCTCTAAGCTGGGCAGTCCAGACACATGAACAACTAATTACCATGCAGGCGACAGGGCTATAACACAGAGACATGCAGGGTGTGGCAGAAGCACAGAGCAAGGAGCAGGGGCTCCCTGGGACTTGGGTGGTGCCAAGAAGTTCACCAGGAAGCTTTCCAGGCAGAGGGAAATTGTGTTTCAGAGAACAGAGCAGCTTAAATGTTGGCTGAAGTGGAGAGTAAGCTGGAGGTATAGGAGATGAGGCCAATTGGAGTTAACTGTTCAACAAGCACTTACAGGTACCTACTGTGTGCTAGGCTATGACACATAAAATACACCAGCCTCACTTTCAAGGACCTCAGGTCCAAGATTACAAATTCAAGGGCTTTCAAGTGCCAAACCAGGCAGGTGATATAGATGAGTGAAACAGGAGGGTATGAAATGATAGAGAGTGGTGGGCCTTTTGTTTAACAGGAAAGTCCATAACCATCTAAAGCATTTATGCCCAAGAATCCTGCGGTAGCCAAAAGAACTTAATTGTGGTCTAGATTCAGATAAGAAACTCTGAATTTGAAAGCCCTGGTTCTGGACCCCAGAACTTGGACTCTAGAATCTGGAGGAAGCCCTGCTTGTAGAATTAAGGAGGCTTGACTCTGTAGGTGGGTAGCATGGTAGTTAGTTGTTCATGTACCAATTAGAACCCATGGGAGGTTCTTCCCCCAAAACAGGCATTCATCATAGGCGCCTCCCGTGAGAAGTTCTGACGCTGTGATTGGTGGACATCACAGGGCTGTGTGTGTGGTGCCCAAGATCCTGAAGACAGGGATAACTTTCTGTTTTGCCCCATCACAACCATTTCCTGGCAAGGTCCAATCTGCCCTCACACAACTCTTCATCCTCACCCTTCTTGTACCTAGACCCGAAATCCTCCTTTTTCTACCCACATCTTGGATAAAACAACTAAATAGATTGCCTCCATGATTCCTCTCTCTGCCACAAGGCCACTGCAAAAAGACACACACATACACATCTCTCTGGGGGACAATGAGGAGCAGTTCCGTCTGCCTGCATTCCCTGGTCTGCCTCACAAAGCCCTTCTGGGTTGTGGGTGCTAGGGAAGCAGCCTCCGTTCAGCACACGTGGGTGACTCAGGAGGATGGGTTTACATGGGCAGAGGAAGAGGTCACCAAATAAACAGGAATGGGGAGCCCTGGGGTTCAGATGGAGCACTCCCATTGCACAGGATGGGGGGCAGTCCTGGCCAGGCATCTAGGACAGACTTCTCCTCTCCCCAGGACACACTGCAGACCCCAGATGCTCGGCTGTGGAGCCTGGGAGCTGCCCTGGGCACAGACCAGCATCCCCTTCCCACCCGCCAGCTGCAGCAGTCTTCCTCCTGGGAGCCTCATTAAATTGTTCTGCCCCACTGGCTCCAGGCTCAGGCTGCCTTTGATGTGTGCCTGTCTAACTTCTGAGGCCAAGGCCAGGCCCCTCACAGCAGGCCAGGCTGGTGGGCTCTGACAGCTTCCTCCAAAGCAGGGGCACCAAGGCCCATGCTCACACCCTCACAGACACATGCTCAGGCCAGTGCACAGCCAAAGATTCCCACACTCGCATGCAACACTCTCATACACGCACACATACACACTCACCTAGTCCCGCAAAGACATATGGAACCTCACAATGTAGCACACAGGCATGTGCACCCTGGCAAACTCACATGCACTCGAACACACCTGCCCGCACACATTCATGCACACACATGCACATGCCCATAGACAACACACACAGCACACACACCCTAACTCACTCTCTGGGTCTCACACACTCACACCATGGGACTGGGATCTCAGATGGAGCCTCCTGTTGCCTTCCTCTTTGCTCCCCAGCTGGCACTCTAGGTTGTCTGCAGAGTCACTCCTGACCTCCTCACCTTCCTCATCTCTTTGAGGTAGGACAGCATTGTGATTACGAACCCAAGCAAACTGACTTTGGTTCTTGGGTACCCCCATTTATAAACTGTATGAGTGGACAAATTACTTAACCTCTCTGGGCCTTCCTTTCCCTTCCTGTAGAATGGGAATGATAACAGTACCTTCACAGGGTTGTTGTGTGGTTTAAAGGAGTCCCTATACTTAAATACTTGGAACAGTGCCTGGCAAATAATGGCTCAACAGAGGCTGTTGTCTCTTGCCTCTTCTCTGTCATACCTCTGTGTCAGCAATAAGAGAATCATTAAGTTTCCTAAAAATGCCATGCTGCTACATGCTTCTGACCCTTTGTATGTGGTGTTCCTTCCACTTGGAACATCTCTTTCCCACTTCTTTTTCACCCTATCTACCTGATGAGCTCCTACTCATTTTTTAACGTGCTGCTTGGTTGGCTCTGCCTGTGAGAAACCTTCCTCGACCCCACCCACCAGCAGAAATGACCACTGACTCCTTTGTGTCCCACTCCTTGTCCTTGTGGAAAGCTGAGGCTGGTGAGCTAAAAGAGCTCAAGAGACTTGCTTAAAGTTATTCAACTCTCGACAATAATAACAGAAAACACCTTTTGCAGGCTCACTCCCTGACAGACTCTCCAAGCATTTTTACATGCCTACCTCATCTGATTCTCACAACAGCCTATGAGCAGACACAACCATTATCCCCATCTCGCAAATGGTGAACCCAGACCCAGAGTCACACAGTTAATACGTGGGAGACCTGGGATTGAGTTAGGCAGTCTGGCTCCTGAGTTTACTCTCTTCTCAGACTTTACTGCCTTTTGCATAACAGCTGGGAATAAAGCAATCATGTGTAATGGAGTCTGAGAGGGTAGGCAGCTTGATCCCCTGTCATCTGCAGAGCCTGGTTCCCTGCCAGGTCAAATGGGGTCCCATTGGGAATGAGGTCTGGAACACACAGAGCCAGTTACTGGCCCTGCCAGGGCCCCATGGTCTGATTAGGTCCTCCCAAAAGGCCCCTAAGCCTGCGGAGGTAGGAGAGGTTGACTCCCGCCCCCTTTCCCAGCCAGAGCTGAGTGAGCTAATCCTGAGGGCCAGGGGCACATTAGTCTGGGAGAATCAGTCTCAGCCTGCTCTGCTGAGTCAGCAGGAAGTACAGGCCTTGCTCTGCAAGCTACGTGAGCCCCTGCAGGGCCCTCCTGCCCCCATCCCCTAGTGTGGGCCCCACCAACAGCATATACTCATGGGCTTCCTTTGCACAGACCTGCCCCCTGGAGCACTCCTCAGCTCAGCTCCCCTGAGCCTCCCTCCTTTCCTCTTTCCCTGCAACAGAACTCTTTCTCAGCACCATCCCCATGGACCCCAGAAAGCACAGCCATCTCCTCATGCAAAGAGAACTGACCCTCTCCAGGATTGCCACAAGTGGGAAGGAATGCTTTGAGGGAATGTGGTGATCCAGTTTCCCCACATCCAGTACCTTGTCAGCTCCAGAGAAGACAGCATGTGGACAGCTCATGCAATCTAGGGGCCAGGCTGGCACCACTATCGGTGCAATTATCACCATCCTGGTCATCATCCCTGTTACCGCCACTAGCATCCCACCACCACCCTGAGTGTTACATTCTCACTGAACCACCACCACTCTCACCACTGCCATGAGCCATGAGAGCAAGGCTGTGCTCATGTTCACCAGAGACCAGGACCCACACACCACCACTTCCATCACTAACCAAGACAGGCAGGTATCACCAATAACATCAAAACCACCTAGACCACCATCATCAGCACCGACACTGAGCATCACTAGTGTCATTTGACCAACAACACCTCCACCATCCTTATACCAACACCACCATCACTGTCACCAGCCAAGATAAGTGTCATTTTACCACCAAAATAGCCATGATTTGCAACACCATCACCATCATCACCTTTACCACCATCACCAGTACAAACATCATCATGCCCACCACCAGCACTGTCACCATTACCACTACTGCCATCATTACTGCCCTCATTATCATAACTACAATTAATCAACACCACTAGACCTGACACCACCACCACGATCAGTATCACTACCACCATCGCTGTCAATAATACCAATGTCACCGTAACTACAGCCAACACCACCACACAAGGTATTGCCAACACTGGCACCACCATCACTTTAACCAGCACATAGTTGTCACCAATACTGCCACCACCATAAACACTCCATCTTGCCGACACTGTCACATTCATCACCACCTGACCTCTTTATTAGGATGAGAAAATTTCACTGTTTACCTGTGCTTATTTCTATGCTAGGCAGAATGTGAAAATAACAGACAGAGAAAAGCAAAGTTCTTTCAACTTGTTGTTCTGACTATACAATGATATACCCACTCATTTTCCATTAATGCCCACCTTTGAAAGATGTGATTGTTTCACTAAATTGGTCCATTTTGCGATTCATAGATGCACAGTCATGCATCCGTGAAAAACACGAGATGATCACATCATCACAAGGTCACATCAAACACAAGTCACATACCCTGTGTGCCCCTCCCCTGTAGACTTGTCTTCCCCTCCAATGTAGATTTTCTTCCCTTTAACCTCCTCTAAAGCAGAAGAATATGTGGAAAGAGCACTGGTATGAGAGTCAGAGACCTGGATCATAGCCTTGGTTCCACCATAACTCTTTGTGTCGCCTTGGGAAACTCACTTCCTTTTCTCTACCTCAGTTTCCCCACCTGACTCTAGTGCTTTATAGTTTTTTTGAACTGAGACACTCCAAGGACAAGTATGAACCTTTTTCCAGAAGGTCTCTTCAAGTGGAAAAATGGAGAATGTCAAGACATCTTCAGTTCTACCATCCCATCAGGCTTGACTCCCTTGGCCAATATGGTATCCTGGGATCTCCAGGGAGACCTCCTCAAGCCCTGAGATGCTGCTGCCTGGGCAGAAAGGGGTCTGAAGGGTTAAGCAGATCAGGGCTGTGCGTGAGCAAGTATCTCAGATGAAAGACTGGTCCAAGAGAGAACACCATGTGGCTGTTGTGGTTGGCAGGCCTGGGGTGGTGGGACCAGGCTGAGTCCCTAAGGAAACCCCCTCCTGGTCTCACCAGAACAAAGTGGTGTTTTACGAAAACGCCATTGTTCTTGGGCAAGTCTTTCCCATCTCAACATAAACCAGGAAGCAGTGCTTCCTTTCCTTGGGCGAGACCCCAAGGTCTCCCCACTGGTGGGAGGGGCGGGAGAGAAGAACAGAGTTTTTCCTGTCTGAAACGATCTACCACAAAGCTCAGAATGGAGAGCAGCACGCCCTGCCTGGCTGTATCCAAGGTTCCCCAAGGCTCTTATGGGGGTGGGAGGTGGGGAGGGTCCTCATTGCACAAGTAGAAGAAACAGAGGGTCTTGGAGGAAAGTTCACCTAGTGCAGTCTTTTGCCTCCAAACAGGACTTTGTAGCCTATGCCACACTATGAAAAGGATATCACTGCCGACCAGTCTTCCCTCATCCACAAGCTTTGTTCTGTCCCACAAACATGGCAACCTGTTTCCTGCCCACAGGCCTTTGCACTTGCTGTTCTCTCTGTGGGGAACTCTCTTCTGCCCTTCATATGCTGGTGCCTTTTCATCATTTTGGACTCTCCTCTAACCTCAGTGAAGCATTAACTATTTAATTATTTGTTCAGTGTCTGTTGCTGTATTCCAAGCACCTAGCACAGGATGCTCCCCACTGTGTGTGAATGTGTGTGTCCATGTGTGTGTGTCAGTGTATATATATGGGGTTTTTTTCTTTCATAAAGAAAAGAGGTCATAGCCTTTCACCACGGGAGTCACTTCCCTTCTCAAGGCCAGAAGATCAGGATCAGAACTGTCTCAGAACTTGGAACACATCTCATCCAACCACTCCATTCTCTTAAAGGGGAAACTGAATGTAGAACCTGGAAAGTTCTGGCCTGAGACCCATGGTTGGTCAGTAGAAGAGCTGAGCAAAACTCAAGGTCTCCTGACGCCAAGACTAGCGGACAAGACCTATCACCTAATTTCTAAGTTTGCAACGACCTTTGTAAATCTTGAGACACAAGACCCAGCACATTCGGGCTCTTGCCACAGCTGTAATTCACCCAGCCCACTCTCCCCACCTCCTGAGAGCTGACTCACTAGAGGGCCAAAGAAAGACATGTCTGGTCCCAGCTAAGGAGGTTGGAAGCTCCCTTCTACCACCTCAGCACTTTCTGTCCATCACTTTTTCCTACCCCAAAGATACTAAGAAGTGTGAAATAACTTCCTGAGGTTTCCCCAGTAGGCCAAGGAAGCTACAGTTCCAGCATTCTAACCCTTCAAACTTTTTTTTCCTTGCAATTATCAGATTCCATATGTTTGCTTTTGTTTCTACAGCTTTTGCTTGGACCAGAAAGTCTCCTTCCCTTAAATATTTGTGGATGAATAAATAGAGAAGGGATATGAATACCTTCTCACAGGTTGTTGCAAGGATTATTTGATGCTGCCTCTAGCACTAGAAGACAATTAATGCTGGATCCCTTTGAAAAATTGAAAGTGCCTTGCAAATACAAGATACTGTTACTTCCTAGGCAAGGAACATTTATGAAAACCTTTCCTTCATAAATAGATACTCTGAGGGAAGAAAGCAAAGTCCCTTTTAAGAATTAAAAGTAAGTTTCCTGAGGTTGACTGTCTGCTCCAAGGGCCAGGATGAAATTGCTTATCTTTTGTCTATTCATTGAAAAATAATTTCTACACCCAGGTAGAGCATTAAGAAAGCAAAGGAATTGGAAATGAACAGGTAAACAAGCAGAGTTGATCCAAAAAGAGAAAGACCATCAAGAGGGGTCTGGCTGCATTCCTTTGTGACTTCTTGTTTATCTCATCCCTGACTGGGTTACAGAACATAAAGATGGATTTTGTCTTCCCAGGCAGGAGCAAGATAGGGAAATGATAAAATTCCAGCCTAAGAAATTAAGATAAGCAGATAGTTAAGGGATTAAAACCTTCCTGGGTTGGGGGAGGTGATGGGGGGAGAAGTGGCCTCTATTCCCAGCTCTGGCAGCTTCTCTGAAACCCCAAAACAATGGACACAATGCCCAGGAAATTTCTCATGCTGGGAAGGGAGAAGTGATGGATTCCAGTTAGTAAATCCAATCCTCAAGCAAGAGGGCCTTAATAACCCTTGAATTCCCATGGAGAGACAATTTAACTTAACCTGGGTGGGAGTTTGCAATCACAAAAGTATGCAAGTTCTTTCAAATCAAATTAAACTTGATGGTGTATCCCTTCGTACTGATTCCATTAATATTGGGAGAATCCTCCCTTCCTTAAAGAGGCACAAGAATCTGGAAGGTTCTTGTGCCCAGAAAAACATGGGACAGACCCTTTTAGCTCTTTGCTACTCAAAATATGGTACCTGGACCAGCAACACTGGCATCGTTGGGGAGCTTGTTAGCATTGCAAAGTCTCAGATGCCCACCCCAGGCTAGCTAAATCAGGATGCACATTTTAAGGAGATTCCCAGGTGATTCGTGTGCACACCAATGTTTGAGAAACACTGTACACTTCACTCCAGGACGGTCCTCTCTAAATTCCAAATGCCCCCGAGGCAGGCAGCGCTAGGGCTTTGGTGGATCCGAGGAGGCTGGGTGCCCGGGGCCTGCCCTCCCTAAGGGGCACCACACAGCCGCTGCCTCTGGGATCCCCCCAGTTGTTCCCAGGATCTCCTCCACCTGCTCACCTCCAGTTCTTTCCTTCCTCCCCTTCTCTCAGCACAGTCTCCTCAATAAACTCTGGCTTTCAGTCAAAAGCCTGAAAGGCCGGTTGTCTTCTGGTATCAGCAGGGCCTCACCAACACCCCTGAGGCAAGGCAGCACAAAGGCACCACTCTGCTCCGAAGGGAGGATGGGGAGGGGGGTTAGTGGGAGAACAAAAACCACCAACCCAAAATAACATCTCAATCCATTATCCTGCCACACTTGTAATTCTTTAACTCTCAATTATATCTGGATTTAAGAGTGCAAAACAAAGGCAAGAGACTTATGCTGTAATTTTAGTGGACTTGTTTTTATAGGGGGAAAAAATGAGTCCCAGAATCCTAGAAATGATTGCTTCTGAGACTTATGGGGACTTAATGGGCTCCTAGCTTGGGGATTAATTTTTTTTTTCTCTTAGCAACAGTGGAGCATGTTTGGGATTTTTTTTCCTTCCAAAATAAACCACATTGAGAACCGCAATGTATAGTAATGTATAGAACAGAAATGAAGGTGCTATGGTTGTAAGATGGGGGTACAGAACCCCAACTACATGGTCTCCTCTCCACCCCCATAGCAGCCCCTGTGGTGGTCCCAGGAGACCGCAAGAGTCAGAAGACTATGCGGTGGATAACCAACCTCAGCTGACCCCCACCCAGTCCCACACTTCCAGAGAGAAGTCTCACAGAGCAGCCAGACCCATCCACCAGAGGCCGGTGGGGATGGGAACACTTACAGCCTAATCATGACCCCCAATTTGTCCCCCTGCTACTTTCACCCCGAAGTCCCAGTTCTGCCTTTGGGACTGCTAGGAATACATCTGTCTCCTCTTTCACTTGATTTATAGAACATTCATGTCCCTTGCTGGAGTCCCTTTTCCAGGTGAAACAGGAACTTAACCATTTGATAAATAGGCAAATGAATGAAGAAATTATCAAATGAATGAGGAGGGGGAAGAGGAAGGAAGAGAAGGAACAACTGAACGAAATGTCCTGGTCACTCTCTTCTGGACATCCTCTAGCTTGAAAATGGTTCTCTTAACTGTGGTCTATGCTCGGTGGCAAGGCCCCAGGATGTGTATATCCATTGCGGGTGTAGTACCACGTGGATGGGGAATGGTTGTGTGGGGGGTTGTTGGGGGTGTGGGCGGTGGGGAGCATGGGAATCCCTGTAGTTTCTGAGTAATATTTGGGTAATCTAGACACCTTTATAAAATGTATACATATATATATAACAAATAACATTTATGTAAACAAATGCACATATATGCATATGTATTATATATCATTTTACAAATAAAAAAAATTAAAAAAAAAAAAAAGAAAATGGTTCTCTTAAAATGTGGCATGTGTAAGAAAATTGTAGCATTTGGATCTGAACACAATACTCAAGGGAAACCGTAACACAGTGTTACTCAAACTGTGGGTGGTTACCCATGTGTGTAATAAAAGCAATTTAATGGCTCTCAATCAGTATTTTATATAATGAAAGAATGAACAAAATAGAATGGAATGACATAGAATAGATCATAGTCCATTAACCATTATCAAGGTTAAGGATTATTTGAAGAGCTTTTTGTTTTTCAGTTATGCATACATATGTATGTATATATGTATGAATGTATATACTGGATAAATGTAAATGTGTAAAATGTATTTCTTACTTTGGGTCACAGGTCAAAAATGAAAGCCAATGCTCTAATCCCAGGAATTATAAACCGTTATTATCCCCATTTTTTCAGATGAAGAAAATGAAGCACAGATAAATGAAGTCATTTGCCAAGGTCCCCCAACTAGTAAATGGCAGAGCTGGAACTGGAATGGGGTGTACTACTCCAAAGTCTGAACTTTGAACCTCCCCACTCTATGGCCTCTGGAATACAAAAGGCTGTGTCATGCAGGCAGGTGGAGAGTGCAGAACCAACCTGGGGACCACGTGGGATCCAGCAGGGTTTTCCTCTACTCATGAGACACACACTAGGATGGGAATTCTTCTGTGCCCAGCCTCACGGCAAGACAGATACTATTGAACATGGTAGAAAACCACACTGCCTGGTGCCCTGGGTCAGAAAGGAGGCAGAGCCTACCTAACAAAACCAATCACTTCCTTCTACCTGGGCAGAAGAGGCCCATGAGAAAGCTATGCTACCTTAAGATCTGATCCATATTTCTCTGTTTACCCTCAAAGATACATGTGAACAACATTTCAAAAGTCTCCCACCATGAAGCTGGTATTGCCTGACAAAGAAATCAGCCCCTCTTTAATCCACAGACCTTCATGTCATGTATTTTAAGAGATTCTTGATGTTTTATTCCCCTGGACAAGCTCAGTAACCTTTGATGGATCCTAAATGTTTCATTGGACAAATACTACATTCTCATTTGATACGTCCACCGGCTTAGGATATCTCATCTTCCTCACTTGAGTGTTTCAAGGCCCCTCCTCCAGTGCTGACCTCAAAGTAAATTTTGGCAGCACTCTTGGATCTATTCAACCCAAAAAGAAGTGATATGTGAGGAGCTGGGGTGTGGAGGATCCCAGGCCTTGGCCAGTGAGCTCTCTCCTATCTTCCTCAATATAGCTCTTATAAACAGCAAAGTCTTGGTTTTAAATTCTGAGTAGATGGTCCTTTTCCCACAACATGTTCTGATCACCTTTACTGCAAGAGAAATCTGGGAAGCTAGGCATGCCTTGCCCTAAATACATCCATCCTGTCTGCCAATAATCCCCACTTAGAAAAGAAACTTCTGGAATTTTGCCTCGGATTATCATTAAGTTCATTGCTCCATACTTTTCCCATGCTCAAATTTAGCCAGATTTTTTTCTGGCTTTGTCTACTGGTACCTCTCACCTCCCCCAAAAGGACCCTTGGAATCTCAGCCATCTCTGGTTGAGGGGCCTGGAATGGAGCACAGGCAGTTGGGGGCAGCCAGGCCCAGCCTGGTCTTCAGTTTCTTGTTAGATAAAAATTTTCTATTTCTCTGACTTTCTCCATGATAAAGAAAGCAGTGTCCTTTGGGTTCTGTCTGTTGTCTATAAACATTAAGCCGTGTTCTTTATTTTTCATCTCTTGCTTTAGATGGAGTTCAGAAGTTCTCGTCCACCTTCTTTGGGTCTCAGTGTTTCAGGGATGTGAGACTTGGGGACACCTAGGAAAGGTTTACCTTTTCCACACTTGGTATATAAAACCCAGGGTCTGGGACAGAATTCTGAGAAGCCAGAACAAGGGAGGGGTAGTAGGCAAGGCAGGAGGCCTGGCCAATGCATGGTCTGTTGCGCCGGAGGGCCCAAAGCAGAGCCATCAGTCATTGCCAGGGGAAGATGCAGATCTGTATCAAAGGAAACACATGAGCTTTGAAGTCAGACAGACCTGGATGGGGAGTTCTGGATAAACAATCCCTCCCTCTCAGGGTACCTGGGAGAAGAAAATGAGATTACATTTGGTAACCATCAGTATCTGGCATGTAGTAAGGTAAGGATTTAACATATCGTGGCTGTTAATGTTATCATTACTTTTACTATTATCCAAAGACCTCTCCTGTAATCTCACATTTTCCAGGGAGACTGCAGGGCCTGCCCATGATTTCCCTGCCCCCAGGAGCTCCTAAAACCACCTAATCCAGCACATAACGCCCACAAGCTGGGGCAGGCTGACATTCATTGCGGCCCCAGCTCCCCAGGTAACCTGGTTATGAGTCAGGCAGGCTTCTCACAGATGTGGGCAGTGGCTCCACCCAGCCCTACCTGTGCAGAGGAGGAGCACAGCAGAGGAGGGTTTACAGCGAGACGGGCTAGAGTCCAACCACAGCCCTGCCGCCTGACTTCTGCTGAGCCTCAGTTGGCTCACCTCTTAAATGGGAATAATATCAGGGTCTGCCTTATTGGGTGGTTCTGAAGATTACTGGGACCTGGTATGAAGAAGAGACTCAAGGAAGTTTGCTAAATTTCAACTCAAATGCCCAATGTCAGACCTCCTTCTGAGAGCAAAAGGAGATAGGTATTCTGAGAAGGAAATAAAAGTTTAGAGGGAAGGTAGGTGGTCATGAAAATTGAGACTTTTCTTCAACAGTGCTCCTTGGCAGTACCTAGCAGAGAATCCTCCCCTGCAGGATTTTGGTTAGGCATTTGGTATGGAGTGGGAGCAGGGAGAGAAATCTGAGAGATGGGAAGCATGAGGCCTCTTCAGTCCCATCTGACAGAGGAGAACTGAAGAGCAGGGACCAAAGCTCCATAACCAGTCAGTGTTCTGCACTGAGAACCCTAAAGCCAGAGACCTTTCAACACCCAGAGGCTGTTAAGGAGGAAGGGATTGGTCTTCTAACGGGGCCTGTGAATGACCCTCTCAGTATCCCGATCCATCAAATAGGACACTGAGAACCCAGGGTTACCTAGTGTGACCTCAGCTTCCGGAAGTTGCTCATGCTGCTGTGAATTTGTCCACCAGTCCTCCATTCTGTATGTCCATGCAGTGGGGGAAAAGGAAACCACTGAGCAGGAAGATTTTAGGAATCCTCCTCAAACCACTTGCTGATCCCTGAGGGCTCCAAAGAGCAGCCTGGTGCAGGGAAAAGTGTTATAGAGGCAATTAAGTGTGACTTCAAGTCCCAACTTCACCACTTGAATTTCTCTGTGACCCTGGGAAAATCATTTCACCTCTCTGAGCCTCAGGTTCTTCCTTTGTGAAATGTGGATCATTATGTTTTCTTCCCAGGTCAATAAATGAGCTGTATTTGTCTGTTTGTGTCCTGAGTTCACAGCACAGCACCAAATACAGAGCTACTATTTGTTGAATGAACAAATGAATAACTCAAGCTATGGTTTATTGAGTGCTCCCTATGGGCCAGGACTGTAGTAAGCAGTCTCCATGCATTCTTTCATTGAATTATCACAGTAACCCTTAGCAGCAGCAGGTCTATTAATACCCCCATTTTATTGATGAGGAAACTGAGGCATAGAGAGGCAAAATCACTTACTCAAGTCCATAGAGACAGTAAGTGGTAGAATGAGGATTCAAATCTAAGTCCCTGTGACTCCAGACCTGGAGCTGTGAGTGAAGCCCAGAGGATGAGGAACTCCATCTCCCTCCAGGGAGCCCCTGATGTGTGTGGTATCAGCAGCCCAGTGGAGCCAGCTTCCCAGGACAGGGCTTCCAAGATTGTCAGCTACCATTTACAGAGTGTCCATAATGTACTAGACATTTTACATTCAGCATCTCATTTAATCCTCTCAACACTGCAGGGGGAGGTGTTAGCCCTCCCGTTTTACAGGTGAGGAAAGAGGTTTAGAGAGGTGAAGACACTCACTCAGGTTCATGCAGGTAGGAAGTAGCAGAACTAGAGTTTAAACTTTTTGTCAGTTTGGGTCCTCCAGGAAGCAAGAAGTGAGACAGAATTTGGAGTACCAAAGGTTCAATGGGGGTAATGCCTATGAAAGACAAAGAGGGCAGAAACAGAATCAGGCAGGGAAAGCCTTCAAACTGTGATGCAAGAGTCAATTGGGGGAAGCAGATGTGGCTCAAGCAACTGGGCTCCCGTCTACCATATAGGAGGTCCAGGGTTCGATTCCTGGGGCCTCCTGGTGAAAGGTGAGCTGGCCCGTGCGGAGAGCTGGTGCAGCAAGATGACGCAACAAAAAGAGACACAGAAAAGAGACAATAAGATGATGCAACTAAAAGAGACAATAAGAGATGCAGCTGAGGTAGCGCAAGAGATTGAATGCCTCTCTCCACTCTAGAAGGTCCCAGAATAGGTTCCCGGTGCTTCCTAAAGAGAAGACAAACAGACACAGAAGAACACACAGAGAGCAGAGAGCGAGCACAAAACAACGGTGTGTGTGTATGTGTGTGTGTGTGTGTGTGTGTGTGTAATAAATAAATAAATAAATAAATCTTTAATTTAAAAAAAAAGAGTCAATTGGGGGAGTGGATGTAGTTCAAGTGGTTGAGCACCTGCTTCCAAAGTTCATTCTCCAGTACCTCCTTAAAAAAAAAAAAAAAAAGTCAATTGGCCATAGATGTTTGGATCTCTTTCTGGACTTACAATTCTACTCAATTGGTCTATATGTCTACCCTTATGCTAGTATCACACTTTTTTCATTACAGTAGCTTTGTAATAAATTTTGAAATCAGGAATTGTGAGTCCTCCAACTTTGCTCCACTTTTTCAGGTTATTTTGCCTATTCAGAGCCGTTGCATTCCATATGCATTTGAAGATTAGTTTTTCCATTTCTGTAAAAAATGCTGCTGGAATTTTGATAGAGATTGCATTGAATCTGTAGATCACTTTGGGTAATATTGACATATTAACTACATTAAGTCTTCCAATCCATGAGCATGGGAATATCTTGTCATTTATTTAGGTCTTCTTTAATTTCTTTCAGCAATGTTTTGTAGTTTAAATTTATTTAAATTTATTCCTGGATATTTTATTATTTTAGATGCTATTCTAAATGGAATTGTTTTCTTAATTTCCTCTTTGGTTTGTTCATTGCTAAAGTATAGAAAGACAATTGACTTTTTAATTTTTGTGTTTTTATTTATAAAATAACCTCGTACATGGGAGGCAGTCACTCAATCACTGAGCTACATCTGCACCCCCAAGAAAATTGACTTTTGCATGTTGATCTTGTACCATGCAACTTAACTAAATTTATTAGCTCTAGTAGTTTTCTTGTGGGTTCTTTTGGATTTTCTATATTTAGGATCATGTCTGCAAATAGTGACAACTATGAGGATTAAATGTGGATACTTTCCAATGTGGATACCTCTTTTTTTTTCCTAATTGCTCTGCTAGAACTTTTAGACAATATTGAATAGCAGTGGTGAAAATTGGTATCCTTGTCTTGTTCCTGACCTTGGGAGAAAAGCTTTCAGTTTTTCACTGTTGAATATGATGTGAGCTGTGGGCTTTTCATACATACCCTTTATCATGTATGATGTTACTAGTTTTCTGAGTGTTTTAATCATGAAAGGGTGTTGAATTTTGTCACATGCCTTTTCTGCCTCTATTGAGATAATCATGTGGTTTTTTTCCCTCTTTGTTCTATTAAATGGTGTATTACACTGATTGGTTGCAATATGTTGAACTACCCTTGCATTCCTGGGATAAATCCCACCTGTCATGATGTATAGCCTTTTTTTTTTTTTTTTTTTTTT
>JAQZBX010025303.1:0-29629 GCA_029593785.1 Cabassous unicinctus | reverse complement strand
GGGTATATTAGTCAGCCAAAGGGGTGCTGATGCAAAGTATCAGAACTCTGTTGGCTTTTATAAACAGTATTTGCAGTAGAAACTTACAAGGCCGGCCCTAAAGAGTCCAACTCAAAGTTACTTCTCCACCAAGCTCTGTTGCCATGTGTTGAAGCAAGATGGTGGGTAACGTCTGCAAGTGTTCAGCATATCTCTTTCCTCTTAAGGCTCCGTGGACTCAACTTCTTCATATCTCAGCTGTAGGCAGGCATAAGGCTCCTCTTTCTCCCTTGGGCTTGTTTCTCTCCAGGCTCAGCTGCTCTGTTCTTTCCACAAGGTCATTTGTAGACTAACAGGCTCATCTGTCTTTCCAGGTCCATGTCTATGGAGCACTCTCTCTTCCTGCGTATCTATTTCTGTGTTCTCCTTCTCTGTGCATTTACTTCCCAGGGCTTCAGCATCAAAAACTCAAACTCTCTCCTCTGCCGTGTCATTTTCTCTGTGTGTCAACTCAACGTCCTACTGATATGGCTGAATCAAAGCCTTAATCATAATTTAATCAAGTAAAAGTGAAATCTCTGAATTTAATCTCTTATAGGATAATGAAGTCAATATGGAAGAATTTGTGTCCAGAAGCTGTGACTCAGAGAGACTTTGAAGGGTTTGAGGCTGACCCCAAGCCTGTAGGTACAGAGGGTACAATTGTGCAGGATATTGTATCTTTGGGCCAATGCATGGATCTGGTGGTTGATGCTGCTGATGTTGAGGAGTTAGTGGAGGCACATCGTGAAGAGCTCAGCACTGAGGAGCTGCAAGAACTACAGAAGGAGCAGCAACAAGAGGTGATTTCAGGTGAGGAGGGGATAAAGGAGGATGTCCCCCATTCCTTGATGAAAGAAATGTGTGCAAAATGGGCAGAAGTTCAAAATTTTGTGGAGAAGTACCATACGGACAAAGCTCTAACAAGCATAAATGTGAATTTATTGAATGACCAAACAATTTCACACTTGAGAGGAATTCTGAAGAGAAGACAGAAGCAGTCCTTCCTGGATAAGTTTTAATGAAGGTGACAAAAGTGTGTCAGAGCCTGTGGTACAAGTTGAAAAAAAGACAGAAAAGAGAAAGAACACCTGAAGTGTCAGTGCCCAATGTTCTATTGTAGGGGGACTCTTCTTCCAAGCAACACTCCATGTCACCTCTCCTTCTCACCACTCTCCTCCCACCATCCCATTAGGCCATGGACTCTTCTCAGTACAGGTAAAGTGAAGTTTTTATTTTATTTAATCTAAGTATTAATTTTTAGGTTTATTTCTCATGTAAAGTAATGACATACAACCCTATTTTTTTATACATTGCCTTAAAAATGTGCATTGTCTTTGGTTTGGGAACACATTAAATTTATTTACATTATTCCTTATGGAAAAAATTTGTGTGGTATTCATTGTTTTTGGTACTCATCATGTCTCCCAGAATCAGTTAACAATGGGTACCAAGGGGAAGCGGCTGTGGCTCAATAGGTTGGGCTCCCATTTACCATGTGGGAGGCCCCAGGTTCTATTCCTGGGGCCTCCTGGTGAAGGTAAGCCAGCCCGCGTGGCATGGTGAGCTGGCGCAGCAAGATGATGCAACAAAGGGAGACAAGCAGACACAGAAAAATGCAAAGCAAATTGACACAGCAAGCACAAGCACCAAGGGGGAGATAAATAAATAAATAAATAATAAATCTTTAAAAAAAAACAAAAAAAAAATGAGTACCAAGGTACCACTGTAACAGCAGATTTGAAGAGGCAGAAGAAAGGATCAGTGAGCTAGAAGATGTGGCCTCTGAAAGCTAACATACAAAAGAACAGATAAAGAAAAGAATGCAAAAAATTGAACAGGGCCACAGGGAACGAAATGATGGCAATATGTACAAACATATGTATCATGGGTGTCCCAGATGGAGAAGAGAAGGGAAAAGGGAAGAAGGAATATTTGAAGAAATAATGGTAGAAAATTTCCCAAGATTGTTGAAGGATATAGATATTTGTTTCTAAGAGACACAACATACTCCCAACTGAATAAATCTGAATAGACCTATTCCGAGACACATACTAATCAGAATGTTAAATGACAAAGGCAAAGAGAATTCTGAGAGCAGCAAGAGAAAAGTGATGCAGCACATACAAGGAATGCACAATTAGATTAAGTGCTGATTTCTCATCAGAAACCATGGAGGCAAGAAGGCAGTGGTATGATATATTTAAGATACTGCAAGAATCTTAAGATATAGCCAAGAATCTTATATCTGGCAAGATTATCTTTCAAAAATGAAGGTGAGTTTAGATTATTCACAGATAAACAGAAACTAATAGGGTTTGTAATGAAAAGACTGGCTTTGCAGGAAATACTAAAGGGAGTGCTACAGCCTGAAAAGAAAAGACAGGAGAGAGGATTGGAGGAGAGTCTAGAAATGAATATTGTATCAGTAAAACTAACAAAGTGTCAAAAGACTGGTAAAAAATAAAATGTGACAGATAAAATCTGAAGGTCGAAATGGTTGAAGTAAGAACTGCTTTTACAGTAATTACATTGAATGTTAATGGATTAAACTCCCCAATCAAAAGACACAGACTGGTGGAATGGATAAGAAAATATGAGCCATCTATATGCTGTCTACAAGAGACTCACCTTAGACCCAAGGATACAAACATATTGAAAGTGAATGGTTGGAAAAAGATATTCCACACATGCAGTAACCCCAAAAAAGCTGGAGTAGCTATAGTTAAAGCAGATGAAATAGACTTTAAAAGCAAAACTATTAGAGACAAGGAAGGATAATACATATTAATAAAAGGGGCAAGTCACCAGGAAGAAACAACAGTCATAAATGTATATGTATCTAACCAGGATGCCCCAACTTATGTGAGGCAAACAATGGCAAAACTGAAGGGAGAAATAGATATCTCTATAATAGTTGGAGACTTCAGTACACCACTCTCAGCATTGACTAGAACATCTGGGCAGAGGATCAAAAAAGAAACAGAGAGATTGAATATAATAAATGAACTAAACTTAATAGACATATACAGAACATTGCACCCCCAAACAGCAGAATATACATTCTTCTTAAGTGCTCATGGCTCTTTCTTCAGGATAGACCCTATGTTGTGTCACAAAGCACACCTCAATAAATTCTACAAGATCGAAAATATACAGAGCATTTTCTCTGATCATAAGGGAATAAAGTTGGAAATCAACAAGAGGTAGAAAAAAAGAAAATTCACAAATAGATGGAGATTAAACAACACTCTTAAATAATCAGTGGGTCAAAGAAGAAAGAGCAAGAAAAATCAATACATATCTTGAGATGAATGAAAATAAGAACACAACTTATCAGACCCTATGGGATGCAAGGAAAGCAGTATGAGAGGGAAATTTATAGCCCTCAATGCTTACATTAAAAAAGAAAGAGCTAAAATCTATAACCTAACTACACAGTTGGAGGAACTAGAAAAAAACAACAACAAACTACCCCCAAAGCAAGCAGAAGGAATGAAATAACAAAGGTCAGAGCAGAAATACATGCAATTGAGAAAAACAACAAAATAAATAGAATTAACAAAACCAAAAGTTGGTTCTTTGAGAAGATTAACAAAATTGAAAAACCCTTAGCTAGATGGACAAAGAAAAAAGGAGTCAAGATGTAAATAAATATAATCAGAAATGAAAATGGGGTCTTTATTACTAACCACACAGAAATAAGAGAAATCATAAGATACTATGAACAACCATATGCCAACAAACTAGACAATGTAGATGAAATGGAAAAATTCCTAGGAACATACGAACAACTTACACTGACCGTAGAAGAAATAGAAACTTCAACAAGTCAGTCATAAGTGAAGAGATTGAAACAATCATCAAACAACTCCCCAAAATGAAAAGCCCACAATCAGATGGTTTCACAGGTAAATTCTACCAAGCATTTAAAGAAGATTTTATACCAATCTTACCTAAATTTGTCCAAAAAATTGAACAGGAAAGAACATGATCAAATTCATTCTATGAAGCCAATATCACCCTAATACCAAAGCCAGATAAAGATATTACAAAAAAAGAAAATTACAGACCCATTTCCCTAATGAATACAGATGCAAAAATCCTCAACAAAATACTTGCTAATCAAATCCAACAACACATTAAAAGAATTATTTATCATGATCTAGTGGGTTTTATCCCAGGCCTGCAAGGGTGGTTCAACACAAGAAAATCAATCAGTAATATACCACATTAATAAATCAAAGAAGAAAAAAACACATGATCCTATCAATTGATGCAGAAAAGGAATTTGACAAAATACAGCATGCTTTCTTGATAAAAATACTTCAAAAGATAGGAATTGAAGGAAACTTTCTCAATATGAAAAAGACCGTATATGAAAAACCCACAACTAACATTGTACTCAATGATGAAAGACTGAAAGCTCTCCTGTTGAGATCTGGAACAAGACAAGGATGACCACTGTCAACACTGTTGTTCAATATTGTGCTAGAGGTTCTAGCTAGAGCAATCAGGCAAGAAAAAGAAATAAAAGGCATCCAAATCAGAAAGGAAGAAGCAAAACTTTTGCTATTTGTGGATATGGTCCTATATTTAGAAAGTCCCAAAAAATCTATAACAAAGCTGCTAGAGCTGATAAACGATTTTAGTAGAGTGACAGGATACAAGTTAAATATGAAAAAGAAAAATTAGTGTTTCTATACACTAGTAATGCTCAATCTGAGGATGCTGTCTGGAAAAAAATTCCATTTACAATAGCAACTAAAAGAATCAAATATTTAGGAATAAACTTAACCAAGGATGTAAAACACTTCTGTTCAGAAAACTACAATCCATTGCTAAAAGAAATAAAAAGAAGACCTAAATAAATGGAAGAACATTCTGTGCTTATGGACTGAAAGACAAAATATCATTAAGATGTCAATTCTACCCATTTTGATATACAGATTCAATGCAATCCTGATAAAAATTCCACCAGCATTTTTTAAAGAAATGGAAAGCACAATTATCAAATTTATTTGGAAGAGTAAGGGGCCCCCAATAGTAAGAAACATCTTAAAAAGGAAAAGCAAAGTTGGAGGACTCTTACTTCCAGACTTTAAATCATATTACCTAGCTACAGTGGTAAAAACAGCATGGTACTGGCGTAAGATAGACACACATAGACCAATGGAACCTCATTTGATGGTTCATAAACACCCTCACATCTATGGTCAAGTGATTTTTAACAAGGCTGTCAAACCCACCCAGCTGGGGCAGAAGAATCTTTTCAACCAATGAGGCTGGGAGAACTGGAAATCCACATCCAAAAGAAAGAAACAGACCCCTATCTCACAACTTATACAAAAATTAAGTCAAAATGAATCAAAGACCTAAATATAAAAAGCTGGGGAGCCAATATGGCTCAGTGATTGGGTGCCAGCTTCCCACATAAGAGGTCCCACGTTCAATTCCTAGCCCCAGTACCTCAAAGAATAAAAATTAAAAATGCTACAGCCATAAAACTCCTAGAAGAAAATGTTGGGAAACATCGTCAAGAACTGGTGGTAGGTGGTAGATTCTTAAACTTTACACCAAAAGCATGAGCAACAAAAGAAAACATGGATAAATGGGACCTCCTCAAAATTAAACACTTTTGTGATTCAAAGGACTTTATCAAGGAAGTGAAAAGGCAGCCCACTCAATGGGAGAAAATATTTGGAAACCACATCTACAATAAGGGTTTGATTTCCATTCTATATAAATAGATCATACACCTGAACAATAAAAGAGCAGGCAATCCAATTAAAAAATGGGCAAAAGACAAATAGACATTTCTTCCAAGAGGAAATACAAATGGCCAAAAAGCACATGAAAAAAATGTTCAATATCACTAGCTATTAGGGAAATATAAATCTAAATGACAAGGAGATATCAGCTCACATCACATTGAATGGCCATTATATATATTAAAAAAAACAACAACACAGAAAACAGTGCTGAAGAGAATGTGGAGAAATAGGAACTTGTTCACTATTGGTGGGAATGCAAAATGGTGCAGCCTCTGTGGAAAACAGTTTGGCAGCTCCTCAGGAAACTAAATATAGAGCTGCCATATGTTCCAGCAATTCCTCTGCTAGGAATATATCCAGAAGGACTGAAAACTGATGTGAACAGACATTTGCACACTGATGGTCAAAGCGGCATTATTCACAATTGACAAAAGATGGAAACAACCCAAGTGTCCATCAACCAATGAATGGATAGACAAAATGTGGTATATACATACAATGGAATACTATGCTGCTGTAAGAAGAAATGAAATTGGGACACATATGATAACATGGATGAACTAAATATGAAGAATAAACACATGGAGTTAAAACCTAGAGTATAGGTTTTTAGGATATAAGAGGAGGGCTGAGAAGGGGTGCTGATGCTTAATGTATGTAGAATTTTTAATTAACTTGACTGTAAAAGTGTGGAAATGGATAGAGTTCACGGTAACACATTACAGTGAGTAGAACTAACGCAGCTGGTTTATAAATGCAATTGTGGCTAAAAAGGGTGTTCCAGGGATATAAATGTCACTTAAAAGAAAGCTAGAGAATCATCTAGGGGCTGAATAACACAGTAAACCCAAAGGTGGATAAGAATTGTAGTTATTAGTACAAATACAAGAATGTCCTTCTATGAACTAGAATAAATGTACATCAGTATTACAAGGTGGTAAGTATGCAGAGAAGCATGGGAAAATACAATTGATGTAACCTATGGACTATAGTTAGGAACAATACTGTAATATTTTTGCATCAAAGCCAAAGATGTACTGTGTTAATAATAGGAGGGTATGAAAAAAAATGTACCAAACGTATGCTACAGACCATAATTAATGGTAACAGTCTGATGATATTATCTCATGATCTGTAACAAATGTTCCACAACAATGTAGTGTGTTGGTGGAGGAGTGTTCTATGGGAATTCCACACATGTGCATGATTGTTTTGTAAGTTCACAACTTCTGTAATAAAAATATATATTTTTAAAAAGTAACAGGAGGCTAGGACCAGCGGTTACTCTTCAGAATGTTTTTTGTGTGAATAGAATGCATTGAAGTAAAAGACTCCTCCAATGTTTGATCTGTTTCTTCACATAGAATGCTGATAAATTGGATGTTTAAAAACAAAAACAAAGATGGAAGATTTAAATCGAAATATATCAGTAGTTACATTAAATGTAAATAGAAAACATATATATACCAATTATAAGAGATTAAGATGGTCAGATTGGATTTAAAAAATCTAAACCTAATTACCTGCTGCACGTTAGACATCAGGACACAGGATGTTTGAAAATAAAAGTATAGATAAACATATAAAAGCAACATCAACCAAAAGAAGTCCAGTGTAGCATGAGTAATCTCAGAAGAAGTAGATCCCAAGGCAAAAAGTATTATTAAAGAGAAAGAGGGATATTTTCTGATTATGAAAGGGTCAATCAATCTCTTATAAAAATATAAATGTGTATGTACTTATTGATATAACTTCAAAATATATAAAACTAAAAGATAACAGAATTAAAAGAAGAAATAGGCAACTCCCCAGACTGGGATATTGTAACACATCTTTCTTGTATTAGTCATCTATTGCTGCATAAAAAAATGCACCAAAAAGTAGCAGGTTAAAACACACATTTATTGTCTCAGTTTCTGTGAATCAGGAATCTGGGTATGGCTTAACTGAGTCCTCTGACTCAAGGCAATCTCATCTGAAGTCTCAGCTGGAGGAATATCTCTTCCAATGTGGTTGTTGACAGGATTCAGTTCCTCATAGGCTGTTGAACTGAGGGTCTTAGTTCTTCTCTGGCTATTGTGTGAAGACCTTTTTTCAGTTCCTTGCCACAAGTTCCTCTCCATATGGCACTTCACCACATGACAGCTAACTTACATCAGAGTGAACAAGCAAGAGAGCAAAAGAAGGCAAACAAAACAGACCCCAGAATCTTTTTGTAAACTAATCTTGGAAGTAGCATCCTATCACTTTTGCCATATTATGCGCACTAGAATCAAGTCAGTGGGTCTAGTCCACAGTCCAGAAGAGGGGATTACACAAGGGCATGAATCCTAGGAAACAGGGATTGTTGACAACCATATTAGAAATTTTTTAGAATGTTGTAGAATCCTGTAACATTTCTCAATGACTGATAGGAATAATCAGATAAGAAATTAATAGAAAAGATATGAACAAATTAATAGAAAAGATATGAAATTAAAATAATTGTATGTTATTGAACTAAATAGGCATGAAGTACTGCACCCAACAACTGTAAAATACATTCTTTTCAAGCACATATGAAATATTTACCAAAATTAACCATACACTTAGCCATGAGGCAAGTACTGACACATTTCAACAATTGAAATAATTCAAAGTATGTTTTCTAATCACAGAGCAATTAAGCTAGAAATCAATAACAAAAAGATAACTTGAATATCCCCACATTTTTTAAAGATTTATTTATTTATCCCCCCACCCACCCACCAACACATACCGTTGTTTTTGCACTCGCTGTCTGCTGTGTGATCTTCTGTGTTTGCTTGTCTTCTATTTAGGCAGTACCAGGAACCGATCCTGGTACCTTCCGGAGTGGGAGAGAGGCATTCAATCTCTTGCACCACCTCAGCCCCCTGGACTGCTGTGTCTCTTGTCTCTCCTCTGTGTCTCTTTTTGCTGCGTCATCTTGCTGTACCACCTTTCTGCACAGGCCAGCACTCCTGTGTGGGCCAGCACTCCATGTGGGCCAGCTCGCTGCACAGGCCAGCTTGCCTTTTACCAGGAGGCCCTGGGAATCGAACCCTGGACCTCCTATATGGTAGACAGGAGCCCAATCACTTGAGCCACATCCATTTCCCCCCACATGTTTTGAAATTAAGCAATATATTTCTAAATATCCCATAGGCCAAAGAAAAAAAAATTAGAAAACATATTAACTGAATTATAATGGAACTAGTATATATCAAAACTTGTGGGATTCAGCTAAATGTATGCTTATGTGTAATTACAAAGACAAAGAAAAATAAGATCCCAAACTGGTAGTACTCACAGGTCTGTGGCAGAGAAAAAGCAAATTCTGTCCGGAGGAATGCACCTTTATTATAATCTGCCAATAAATTTCCATAAATAATTTCCCAAGGAAAATAAGCAACACACTCAAATGATTTTAAGCACACAAGGAAATAAATCTTCACAAACAAGAACAGCAGTAGCAACAAATAGCATAAGACCTGCAGATATTCCAGATATTGGCATTATCACACACAGAATAAAAATAACTATGCCTGCTGTATTTCAGTAATAAAAGACAATATTAAAAGTACCATCAAGGAATAAGAAACCCTAAAGAATAACCAAGTAGCTATTAAAACAAGATTCTAGAATGTAAAATATAACACTTGAAAATAAGTTCAGCATGTTTAACAGCAAATTATTTATAGCTGAAGAGAGAGTTAATGGACTGGAAGAAAAATCACACACACAAAAAATGCAGAATTCACCATAGAGAAAATATAAAATGGAAAAACAAAAGAGAAATATAAAGACTTGGAGAAAAATATGAAGGTCTAAAATATATATATTTCTAATTGGATTTTGCAGAGGAAAGGAAAGAAAGAATCTGATAGTGGCAATATTTAAAGGGATCATGAGACAATACTTCATTAATTGTAAATAAACCAAGTGCTCTTAACTAGACAAAGATAGTTATAATGGCTTATTAAAAAACGATCCAACCACATTTATAATACATATACCCTAAAATGTAAGAATACAGAAAGGTTGAAAGTTAAAGAATGGGAAAAAATATAGCATGCTAACAGTAATCAAAAGAAAGTACATAAGTATATTAATATCAGGCAAAATAAACTTTATGGCAAAAAAATGTTACTTTGACTAAAAATCACTTCAAAATAATAAAGGTTCAATTTACCAAGAAGATATAACATTTTAAAATTTGTAAGTACATAATAATATAGACTCAAAGTAAAAAACAAAAGAAATCCAAGGAGAAACAGGCAAATCCACAATACATTGGGAGATTTAAAAATACCTCTATTTGATTGAGAGATCATGAGTTTAGGTTGTTTGTTTTTTTGTTTATTATTATTATTGGAATAATGATAGTGCTCTAAGAATGATTGAAGTGATGAATGCACAAATATGTGATTACACTGGATACCATTGATTATTACACTTTGGGTGGATATATCCTTTATTAATATGTATTAATAAAATTGATTTATAAAGAAAAAAGAAAATAAATGGAGAGAAATACACAAAAAATGAATGAGGAAGTTCTCATTGCACTATTATGGAAAGACCTCATAATATATTGTTGTGAATAATAATAAAAGTCACAAGATACAGAAAAAAAAAATACCTCTATTTGGAACTAATGGAATATGGAGACC
The DNA here is from genome assembly GCA_029593785.1 of Cabassous unicinctus. Taxonomy (NCBI): domain Eukaryota; kingdom Metazoa; phylum Chordata; class Mammalia; order Cingulata; family Chlamyphoridae; genus Cabassous; species Cabassous unicinctus. Next base: position 19,164 of record JAQZBX010025303.1, on the reverse strand, counting down.
AAAAAAGAAGTTCTAAATATATAGACAATTCAAAAACATGATTAACAAATTTGACCGAATGAATATAGAATATTGCATTCAATTGCTACAGAATACACATTTTTTTACAGGCAAACTTGAAACATTTACAAAAATTGACCATATTCTGGGCAAGTCTCCAAAAGTTTCATATGATTCAAACTGTGTTCTCTGACCACAGTGCAATGAAACTATAAGTCAATAACCAACAGATAACTGGAAAATTTCCAATATATTTGGAAATAAGAAATATCCTTCTCAATAACCCAAGGGTAAAAGTAGAAACCATAATGGAAAATTGAGTAATATTGAGCTTAACTATAATAAAATAGTTTCAAATCATATGAGATGCACTTTTAACAATACTTAGAAAATTTTAACTTTGAATGCTTGTATTAGAAAAGAAGATTAAAAATTGAGCTAAGCATCTATCTCAAGATGTAGAAAACAGAACTGTAAAATAAACTCAAAACAAGTAGAAGGAAGGAAATCATAACAATAAGAGCAGAATTTAATGAAAAAGAAAACAAACATAAAATAGAGATGATTAATGTTGGTTTATTGAAATGCTAAGATATTTGCCAAACCCCTGGCAAGACCTTTCTAGAAAAAAAGCTATAAGGCACAAATAACCAATATCAGGAATGAAAAAGAAGCCATCACAATGGATTTTGCAGACATTGAGAAAGATAAGAAGTTATTCTGAACAACTTTATGTAATTTTGCAAACGTTTTATGAAATTCATAGAAATATAATTTATTAAAATTGTCTTCAAACTGAGAGACAAGCTCAGATCAGAGACTAGTTCTCAAGTCCAATTCTAAATTCCCTGAAGAGAGAATTTAATTGGCCCATTTTTGGTCTGATGTGCACACCAGATGCAATCATTTAAGACCAGAGTGTGGAATTAAATCACAAAAGCACATCTTCCAGGAGTCAGTACTGAGAGCTGAGAAGGAGGAGAGTTCTCAGAGAAATGGGGTCATTTGCAGGATGGACACTCCGAGGGAATGTACAAAAACCTGTTAGAGGATATATATACAATTTTTATTTATATATATTTTCCCATCACTAGACTTTCTCAAGGCAGTTTTTAGCAGAGTGCCTGGAACATGGTGGTGCTCAATCCATGTTCCTTGAATAAGTGCTTTAATGAATGAATTTAATGAATTTAAAAGAGATTTAATAAATTAATCTCTTTGACATTTGGTATTTTTATTTCTAAAATGACAATACTTTATGCCTCAAGGCATGGACTTGGACCCAATAATACTGAAGTTCTTTTTTTAGATCTATTATCACATGTGTGACATTTAAATATATATATATTTTTAATGGACATAGAGATCTGCAAAACTGAACTGATTTGGGGAGGCTACATTGCTGCTAACACTTCCTGAGCTATTGGGAATGTGCCAGACTCTGGCCTCCATCTTTGACCTCTTATTCCCCAGGCACAGATTTTAGCATTTCCTCCTTCCATCTTGGAAGGGTACCCTTTCCAGAAGATGAATGTCCTACTTCCTCTGTGGACCTTTTCTCTATTCCTTTGTCCCTTTGAAACCAGTTCCTAGAAAGATCTGACTCCACAATTGCAATAAAGTCTATGGATGCCAGGTGAATCTTCTCAAACATTATCCTTCTATCATCCATCTGATCATGTTATTTTCCTTATAAAACACTTTGTGGTGAGTACATACATTTTCCTCCACAGACTTGGGTGTTCACGAAATATGACATATTTTTAAAATCCAATTAAATTTAACTCTAATCCCCCTTCTTACAGCTGACAAGAAATTCAATCACAGAACTCACCTGGAGTCCTTCCCTCTTTCTATAGTACCCCAAGAATCCAAAAAGCTTACAAGGTGCCCTGAAAAATGGAGATGGCTTCTATTCTTCTGTCTGTCATAGTTGCCACTGATTTCCTCATTTTGCAAACTTACATGGGTTTCCAAATCTACAGCTGTTGTGGCATCTGAGGTGCTCATGTCCTTGCCTGGGTGGAAAAGCAGTGCTGGAGGTACAGCTTCTCTGACACACCTTTCCTCTCTTGAGTTCTTGCCACCCAGATCACCAGGTTTGTGTCCTTGACTCTCCAGTGACTCACCAACTTGAATTCCCTTTCCAGCCTAAGAGAATCTCTCTTCTCGCCCCTCCCCACCCAGGACTCTGAGGGCAAGAGAAAGGAGCCTGGCTACATTGAAAGTTGGGGGGTGGGGTGGGGGTGGGAGACAGCAGGGAAAATGCAAACTTATAATCACAATAAATCACCTGTCACACCTTCAAATACTCTTTCTTTCCTTACAGGATAGATTTCAAAATCCTTAGCCTGACTTCCAAGGCCTTCATAATCTGGATTCTGCCTGCTTTTCTAGTCTTTATCTTTCTCTATATCTTGCAAGCCCAGCAGAAATACTAGTAGTTGCCCCACATTCTTCTAAGGCACTTTTATGCCCCAGTGACCAGTGCTCAAGCTGCTCCCTCTATGCCCCCATCTTGCTGGGAAAATGTTACTTCTTCTGTCAAGACTCAGCTCAAGGGTTATTACCTCAGAGAGGTTTTTCTTGACTGCCCCAGGTAGGAATGACCACTCTTTTAGGTGGACCCCAGTGTTCTCTGTAACATTTCAGTACACCTTTTTCTTGAGATGCCTGTCATCCTCTACTACCTTGTAAGTCTTTGTGGACAGCTATTACGGATTGAATTTGGTCCTTGAAAAAGATATTTTGAAATCCTAAACCCCAGTGCCTCAGATGATCTAATGTGATCTATGTGATCACATTGATCAATGTGATCTATTTGGAAACAGGGTCATTGAAGATGGAATTTGTCAAAATGAGGTCATAGTGGTGTAGGGTGGGCCTTTGGTCCTGTATGCCCAGTGTCCGTGGGAGAAGGGCTGAAGAGATATGAGGCCTTGCAGTAACTGAGGCAGAGCTTGAAGTTCTACAGCTGCAAGCCAAGGAACGCCAAGGATTGCTGGCAAGCCACCAGAAGCTAGGAAGAGGCGAGGAAGGAGTCTCCCTACAGGATTCAGGGGTGGATGTCCCTGCCAAAACTTTAATTTTGTATTTCTATCCTCCAGAACTGTGAGACAATAAATTACAGCAGCCCCAGAAGCGAAGACAACAGGCAGTCAAGTCTATTCATGTCTCAATCCTCATAGCTAGCACAGCGCCTGGCACATGGGAGGTGTTCCATACATTAATGAGTAAAAAAACAAAGCAGAGAACCAGCACGCTTGCACTTACAAACACGTAGGCCCATTGGCCTTGACCTCTGAGATGATTTGTGTCTGTGCGTGTTGGGTCCCCACCTGCAATCCGGGGCCAGTTTATAGGCAGGAGGAACATCTTTCCAACCACACTTCTGCCAGGGTCTCGTTTTTTTTTTCTTTCAGTACATTCTGACTTAAAATACTTTCACTTGTGAATTGATTCTTAGCTCTCCATGTAAACCGTCCAGACTCCAAATCATTCTTATAATCTAGCCAAGAGTTGGTCTACCGGGCAGTTTACTGTTTTAATGCAGTGTGTTTCTGTGCATGCGTGTGTGTGTGTGTGTGTGTGTGTGTGTGTGTGTGTGTTGAGATGGAAAATTGTGCAGGGAGTAGAGGGAGAGAGACAAGGGTGACAGGCAAGAGAAGGAAAGGAAAGAAGGGAGAGAGGGAGGGAGGAAGAAAACACCTGGCAGCTGTCAGTTCTGTTTCTACTTTGTCGCTAATCTATCTTTATCCAGGTCAGGAGTGCATCATGTTGACATATTGCCTGTTCTAAGGGGAGTTTGCCCAGTGTTAGGAGAGTCATCCCAGCATCCATTTCACTTGTGTGGTTTGTAGCCACCTACATACACTAAGTGCTTTAATAAATACAATTCTGTTCCATTTAACAAGTGATTATTTTGATTTTATGGTGGGTCAGGCTACAGCCTAAAGCTAAAGAGATAAATGCCCTTGGGAGTATGAAGTTTAGGGAGGAAGACTGACATGTGGACCCATCACTGTCCATGATAAGACAGAGAGCTATGCAGAGGGTGACATGGGATTTCAGAGGAGGGCATTTGGCCAATTTGGAGATTCAGGTTAGACATTCCAGAGGAGGTAATCTTTGTGCCAGTCCCAAAAAAGCAGTCAGGGCCCATGGTTGGGGTGGGAGTTGTCTAGGAGATTAGGCTTAAGAATAGATTATAAAGGCTATAACGTGCCATGAATTTAAACTTTAATGTAAAATCAATGGGGATCCCTAGAAGATTTTTCAAGTGGGGAAATGAAATAATTAAATTAGAATTTCAGAAAGCTAGGCTGATCATCAAAGTAGATACTGTATTTAAGCTATACTGTAGGATTCTAATAAACGTAAGAGGAAAGTATTTATGTGTGCTTGCCTATCAGTACTTGTGTGATTGTTCATGAGTGTTTTTAGAACATCCTAGATGTTCTTTTTCTTCTGTTATTTTATTTGCTGTTGCTTCTCCAGACACTGAGATAAGGCCACTTGAATAAAAGGGTTCAAACCAGCCAAAGACAGTCTATGAAAGACTTTCAAAAGGAAAATAAAGCCAAAGACACCAAAAGATACCAAGTTCCAAGTTGGTAAGTCAGTTAATCCTATGGAAATCCTATGGAAAGTTACCATATCCTGTCTGAAATTTGCTCCATTGGTTGTCTTTATACTCTTAGTCCTAGTGCCAATTAATAAAGAAAGAGAGAGAGAGAGAGAGAGAGAGAGAGAGAGAGAGAGAGAGAGAGAGAGAGAGAGAAAGAGAGAGACAGATTGATTTAGGGTCTGTAAGTGTGTGTTTTGACACTATAGTCAATATACCTTTATTGATTTTTAAATGACTGCCAGTACTTGCAAATTGATTCTGCATCTGTTTTTTATTGTGGTTTGCATGAATGATTAACAAATAGGATTCCAATGGAGGAGAAATTATGGCCTTATTTACAAGGATGTCATATTTTAGCTTACCTTCAAACTGTAGCTTTTAACCCCATCGCACATATTTCTGAGTTTGCTGACATTCTGGATTTCGCAAAATCAAGACTTCAAGCAGCTAAATGTTGCTTAAAAGAATGTGTCCCACTAGTTTACTTTCTGTAAATCTGAAGATAAATCACAGTCTGAGTATGAATTTACAGGGCAAGATCTCTCTCTGCAGTGGGATAGGAGGGGAGGGAACCTCATTTTGTCTTTGTCTCCCAGTCTCCAAACGGGGTCAGGCTTGATTGATCACTTTCATGGTTTCTCCTGGCAGTTTCTTGCAAACATATTTAGTATTCTGTGTTGGGTCCCTTTCCCTTAGTAAGAATTTTGAGTAGAATGAAATTGTGAAATAAGCAAAGTTTGTCCTCAGAAATCCAGAGATTTTCTACCACCCATTTTGGCCCTCAAAGGGCATTATCACTTGGCCCCTGGGTGCCTCAAAGTAGTCCCACATCTGGCTACCCCGACTATTCCTCCACAGTCCAAAGCATGTGCTCCCTCCCTTTTCTCTCTCAGTCCAGTTTGGAAATCAGTTGATTGGAAAATTTATTTCCACTAACTTCTAAATGAGTGAGAGGTGTTTCATATGACATTCCTTCCAGAGATATTTGTAAATTCACTAGGACTTGGATTGCCCTCCTTCAAAGAACGAAATCTGTAAAGATTGTGGCATAACTTATTTTCTTCCTGGAGCAATTTACCTTTCATTTCCTTCAGCTGGCGAATCACTGCATTATTAAGTTCTTCTTGTGACAGAGGCACTTTTCTAGGAGCTGATGGATACCCAGCGGCAACAGACACAGATCTTGCTCTTGGAAGCTTGCAGGTGAATACGCAGTACAGCCTTTCAGAATGGTGGCACAGGCTAGCAGGGCTCCTATTTATTGCTGTAGCCCAGCACTTCACCCTTCAGAGGTGCTCAATAAAATTTGTTGAGGGTTTAAATAGATAACTGAGAGATCAAGAGACCAGAGATAATTTAGGCTTTCCAAGTACTTTGTAACCTTGTGGGGAGAGGGAAAGAGTCTATCATAGAATTAGCATTTTAATAGGACCTCTGTAAAGGCAAATCCACATCCTTCCTTTGATTAGCTGAGGCTGCCAAAAGCAGAGCATGAATTTAAAAAAAAAGACTGTAAGGTAAAAAAAAATAAAATAAAATAAAAATCAAAACCTGCAGTTGGAGGTAAGAAGGAACATCTATTCAGGTCTTTTGAAACCCAACAGGAAGCTCTGGTTTTTGGTTATGAGCCAAGATGAGGAGAATAAGAAAAATCAAGGTAATCAGGATGTGAATAAATTGATTACAGAAATATTAATGGTTAGTGAGACAGAGTTTTTAATGTAGCTGTTTTTTATTTCTGTTAAAATAATGCCTTTCACATTAGTTACTATCGATTAAAAACTATGCAGCCATTAAAATATCATGGATACGTCGTGACAAAATGTGTATCTGTACATAGAAACTAGCTTAAATAGTTTAAAATGTCAAGTAACACTGGTTATTCCTAGGTGGGAAGATGGATTATTTGTATTTTCTTTCTTATATTTTTCTCCATTTTTTCAATCTGTTTAAATAATGGCTGTTTATACCCAGGAAAATGTTATTTTAAAATGCATCGATTATTTAATGTTGCTTAAAGACTTCAGTAAAAATAGTAACAAGGTGTGTGTGTGTGTGTGTGTGTGTGTGTGTGTGTGTGTGTGTGTGTGAAATTAGGCGTGGGAAACTCGAGGTTATAATTCTGGGTGTTAGAGAAGGTTCAAGCAGAGATTTTTTTTGCCTCTTAAATGTCAGTGAAAACAAACACCTTGCTCTGGGAGTGCGCTTTTTGCTTTGATCTGATAAAAACAAATACACAAGCAAAACAATAGCAACAAAAAACACCTAAGCATCAACTCTAAAGTATGAAAAGGTCATGAGATTGACTCATGAGCGCCACAATTACAGGTTCAAGTCCTAACTCCTGGTTCTGCGCGTGTGGACTCATTTGTAAACAAGATACTTGAAGTAAAGATGGGGCCAAGCTGAATCGGGGTGGGCCTTAGTCCATGTGACTGGCAGCCTTATGAACAGAGGAAATGTGGACACAGTCGTAGGAGAGGAGAGGAGACTGACAGCCACGTGACAGAGGCAGAGATGGAGTTAGGGATGGCTGGCAAGTCACGCTACAGACTTTGGAGAAAGCACGGCATGCTAACACCTTGATTTTGAACTTCCAGCCTCCAAAACTGGGAGACAATGAGTTTCTGTTGTTTAGGCCAACCAGTCTGTGGTATTATAGCAGCCCTAGCAAACTGGCAGCAAATGTCATATTCTCTGGGAGTCTTAGGGATGAGGGGAGGCTAGCGATAGTGTGTATGGGGAGTGGGGAGATGGGCCAAAGAAGGGAATTTTCTCAAAATGCTGACTCTATAATAATTGCAGGTTTGGAAACTTCTCCACCATTTATCCTCCATAAAAGCTATATGTAGATGTCTTATATAAATAATCCAAATTAGATTGTGGTTTTTAAAAAAATTACCAAGTTTTATTGGTGGTATTTATCCTTTTCTGTAGAAAAGTAAATATTTAAAGTTTCCCAGAGCCGCTGTCACAAATACCCCAAACTGGTTTTGGGTTAACAACAGGAATTTATTGGTTCACGGTTTTGAGGCTAGATCTAGAAGAAGTCCAGAATCAAGATATCAGTAAGCGTTGCTTTCTCCCAGAGTCTGTAGCTTTCTGGTGCTGACTGCCAACAATCTTTAGGGTTCCTTGGTTTCTGTCTCTGCTTCCTGTAGCACAGCGATGCTCTCTCCTTTCATCTGCTCTTCTTGTTTTCTGCTGACTTCCAGCTCTGGCTCCTCTCCTGTTTTTCTGACCTTTAGCTTCTGGTTTCTTCTCTTTATAAAGCCTCTAGTAATATCAATAAGATCCGCCCTGATTCAAATGGCCACACCTTAACTAAGAGGTCCTATTTACAATGGTTCACACCCACAGGAATGGAATGAGCATTAGGATTAAGAACATGTCTTAGCTGGGTTACATAATTCAATCCACCATATAATGTACACAAAAATGTAAACAGTGAATGTAACCTTGGGGAAGGGAGGCTTTTAGATGATTTTTATTTTCTTCTTTTGCTCATCTATAGCTCCTGCTTTATAATTGTATTTTTTACCATATGCATATATTATTTGTACAATAAGAAAAAAGGAAGGGAAAATACATTCAGTAGGATTAAAATTAAGTAAAGCAAAACAATTGTGTAGGAAGAGAAAGAGACTGCAAGAAAATATACCCACCATTGCCAGTGGTTGTCTTTGGGACATGTTTTAAGTGATAGGTTGGTTTCCACTCTTTTCTACTCTAGGTGTTTTCCAAACTTTCTAAAATGGGCATGGGAAAACAATACATATAATGTGATCCCACTTTTGTGAAAATAATATTGCATAGCTAAAACCACACCGGGATTCCACATCACACCTACTAGAATGGCTATTATTTAAAAAGCAGAAAATAACAAGTGTTGGTAAAGACAAAAAAAAAATAGAAACCCTTGTACATTGTAAGGGGAAACGTAAAATGGTGCAGCTGCTGTGGAAAACAGTTTGGCAGTTCCTCAGAAAGTTACTTATAGGATTACTATATGACCTGACAAGCCCACTTCTAGGTACACCCAAAAGAATTGAAAGCAAGGACTTGGACAGATATTTGCACACCTATGTTCAGAGCGGCATTATTCACAATTGCCAAAAGATGGGAGCCACCCAAGTGCCCATCAATGATGAATGGATAAGCAAAACGTGGTATATATATACAATGGAATTATTCAGCCCTAAAAAGGAATGAAGTTCTGATACATGTGATAACAGGGATGAACCTTGAAGACACCATGTTAACTAAAACAGGTCAGGCACATATTGCTTTCACTGACATGAAATACATTAGAATATGCAAATACATAGTCATTCTTTCTGTGTGATTTTTCTGTAAACCTACAACTGCTCTAGTGACAACAAAAGAAGGCATAGAAAAAATGCATAACTATATAATATATAGTTTTTGTATTTAAGTATAAAACGGTTTAGAGGTGTATATGCTAAACTCAAACTGATTTTTTTTTTCTGGAAAATGGATTATGATTGGGGGAAGAAGGAAGACTTTTTTTTTATTGGCATCAATGTACTACTTGACCTTTTGGCAACAAATATGTATTACTTTACTAATTTTTACAAAAACAAAGAAATTAGGGGGGAAAAACATTTAAAAAGCTTCATACAACCTAGATTAGTTACCAGCAGCCCTGTGTGGGGTCTAGCAAGCATCTGGATTCCTATAAATGGTAAGGAAATCACTCTCCCTTCTTACTTTCTCTCCTCTTCATTATTTCACCCATTTGTTTTGCTTATTTTTTTTTTAGCCCATTTCCCCATCTATTCCTCTCTTTCCTCTTTCTTACTCACATTTCTCTCCATCTCCCTCTCTCTCTCCTTCCCCAAACTTCTGTCCATTTCTCTCACTCCCTGCCTTTTTTTATCTACTTCCTTTCCTTGACTGTTTTTGTCCCAGGAAACTCATCTTACTTCATGCCTCTGCTCTTGTTTGCATTGGTTGGTCAAACATGTGGTCAGTGTGTTCACTGAAATAAGCCAGATCTCAAGGAATCTCCAAAGAAGAGAAAAGCCTGATTGGAGTACCCTTGTATTTGTCATTGTGTTTTGGATAATATATACTTCAGACATTGCCAGAGCCAGCATGTCTGCTCTATTTCCAAAATTTTGATACTTGTAGTATCTAGTGCATATCCAAGTCACACTTGAACAAGTATCCCCTAAATAAGGACAGGGTACATGCAGGACACTGCTTTTGTCAAATAGAATTGAATTTTGTGCCCCATATATATTCTCAATTATTGGCTATTGTCTGTGCTAACTAAGCCTCTTCATACTGTTTGCTTTGCTTCTGCCCAGCAAATAGACTTTTTTGTGATCACAGGACTTGGATTTTATCTTAGCAGTCATAATTGTGTGTATGGTTACTTTGATGTAGCAACCTGTCAAGAATGTAGATGAAATGAACTGACAGCAACATATCAGGCAGCCCAGAAACCAGGAATTTCCAAGAAGTACTGTGTACTGAATTATCAGTCTTTAATCTCAGAAGCTGAATTCCCAGTCAGGATTAGACTACCCTACTCCAGTGACCCAGAAGATAAACTTAACCTTGTTTTTTGGGGGGACAAGAGGAAGGAGCAGCAGTCACCTGTTTCTCTGAAAATTATGTATAGTGTCTTCACATCCTGGAAACTTATCCAGTCTTCATGAGAAAGGTTTATAGGGACATTCAACTCTATCCAGCCCGGTTCTTTTTTTGTGCAGGACTCTAGAATATATAGTTCTTCTAGCTGTCATTTTGGACCACCTCAGAGCTTCTTGTCTAGTGCCAGCGTTGTTTCCATACTTGTCTGAGGACACAATTTATAACGAAACTTGCCAGTGAAGGTTCACTTCCCTATTACTGGTATTTGGAGTATTTTAAAATGCACTCTTGAGCTCCATTTGTGAATTCCACTAAGGCTACCTATACAGTTAAACAAATTGTGCACAATCATAAATGAAGGATCAGTTTCTTACTTCTAATTTAACATCACTTACACAGACATGGGCTTTAGAATCAGACAGAGGCTCTAGGTTATATTCTCCTAGCTAATTAGGCTCTCAGCCCCAAATTCCTCTCTTGTGTATAACTCAGGAGGTTCAAGAATGCCATAGGGAATGCCATATAGAATTACTACAGCCTTCTGAAGTGGTGGATCAAAGGGTGTACTGTTATAGAAATGAATGGCTCTTTTGTTTGGAAGGATTTTTTTAATTTTTTTTATTTTTACAGTGGCTCTGAAAGTGTTGTCCTCAGCTCATTGGCATCAGCATAACCTGAGAACTTGTAAGAAATTCAGATTTTAAGACCTCACCCCATACATACAGAATAAAACCCAGGCAATCTGTGTCATAACAGGCCCCCAGGTGATTCTGGTGCAGGCTCAGGTTCCAGAAGCACTGATCTAGGGAAAGGAAGGCCTGGAGCTGAGTTTGAAAAGAGAGGCTTGAGAACTGAATGACTTAGCTCTACATAATAGGGTGAGGAGAATTTGGTGTTCCTGGATACAAGTAGAAGTCACTCTACCAATAATGGGGCCAATGAGCTGGTGAAAGGGCCAAGGCATGGTGTGAGGTCCCATAGACTGTGAGAAAGCCCAATAGCACAATAGCTGAAAGGATATTCAGAGCAGTTTAAAACGGGGCTTCTTAATCAGGGGTCTGTGAGCTTGAATTGAAATTCAAAAAAGCCTTATTCTTGTGGGGATGTGTTGGTGTGGGTGTGACATATTTATTAAATAATACATAGTATAGTGTGAACTCATAAGGGGTCGGTGGTTTTCACCTGACTGGCAAAGGGGTCCGTGGAACAAAAAAAGGGGTCCGTTAAGAGCTCTTGGTATAAAAGGCCTCTTTCCCACTTCGTAGTTAAACACCTGGAAGATCACTTGTAAAATGAGTTTTTGATGCTCCAGTCTCAGAGACACTCAGTTGGCCTGGGATCAAATATGGGTACACAGCATCTTATGATGATATTTAGTCCATCATCATCATATTTAGTTGTAATATATAAGGTATCAACGGTAATAAATGATATTAAAATTCCAGCAACTCTGCTTCAAGAATATGGAGGAGGCTCATAACAGACATAGCATTTTCTTAGTGTTTATTCCAATACTTTAAGACATAAAGGAGTTTGATTTCTATCTTTGCTTGTTCTGCAAATTATTAATTTGTTGTGTGATGTATTTTACTGTCTCTCTCATACCTACAAATCTTTAGTAAAATTTATCCTACTTGAAATTGCCTTGAATTGGGGGTGACCTTGTTTTGGGGGGGGTGAGGGGGGTGGGATTTAGATATTTACCAAGGTAGAGATAAAGAAATCTGGATAAAGAACAGTGAAAAACTATCAATGGAGGCGGAAAATCAGAGATGATTATATTCTAGGGCAGGGTTTCTCAGTCTCAGCATTACTGACATTTTGAACTAGGTAATTTTTTGCTTGTGGAGGGCTGTCACGTGTACGGTAGGATGTTTTGCAGTATCCCTGGCCTCAAGCCACTAGATGCCAGGAATACTCCCCCTCCAGAGTTGTGATCACCAAAAATGTCTCCAGACAAAATCACTCCCGCTGAGTACCATTTTTCTGAAGTCATCTGGGGGCACTGGATTTTCTTTAGGACTTGCAATGAGTGAGGCAATTAGGCTGTGGTGAGCCAATCTTATCTGAGTTATAAGCAACCAGGTTTGTTCTAGCTGACATCTGAGTGGTGGTTAAAATGGCAGAAAACATCTCCATTACAAAGTAGTGTGAAAACTTAATGAGAATATTTGTAAAATGCCTAGCAGAATAGGAGGTACTGAATAAATGTAGTGTCTCTTTCTTTTCCTTTTCTGTTATAAAGATTCTTAATAGATCCAGACACATGGTGTTCATAGAGATTTGTGCATTGCTTTGTTTATTGCTTCTCAAGAATTGTGAAGGGTCTGAGACTTTACCCTGTTTGCAAGCTAACAAGTTAACCTACTACAGTTTTATGACTGCTGATGGAAAACATGAAACACCTGGGTCAGAAACAAAGTACAGTTTATTATTCACAGCAATAGCAGTAGCCATTTTTTTTTTTTTTTAGCAAATGAGCAATTTCCCAGCCCTAGTTCCCAGAGGTAGAAAAAAGAGGGCAAGATGATACAATCATAAACAATTAGTTGACTTACAAGAACAGAACTCGGAGCTTAAGAAACCTGAAATTTTTATACTAGACTGTAAGCATGCTGACTTTTTGCTCTAGAGAGAGAGATGCTATCTTTACTTTAAAGCTGTTCATTAAACAGACATCCTTGAAAAGAAGATGTTCAGAAACACAAAAGCCTGTCTTCTACACTACTTTACTGTGAGCTCTTTGGAGACTGGGACCCTGTTTATTCATCTTTGTAAGGCCAGTGCCTGGTACTCAGGATGGGCATTCTTGTCCATGTATCATGGTGCACATGTACATGGGTTGCTGTTGGCTATATAGCTAGGAGTAGACTTTTTGGGTCATAGACTATGAGTCATTTTCAAATTTAATATATCATTCTAAATAAGTTTTCAGAGGGTTTGTACCTACTTACGTTTCAACCAATTGATCTACATGCTTACCAACATTGACATTATCAAATACCTGAAGGTTTATTTGCCTATTTTTTAAGGCAGGTAAGGTACATCTAGAAGGTAACTTTATCTCCTTGTGGTTTAATTTGCATTTTCATGATAACTGCAGAGGTTGAGGACTTTTTCATATGTTTATTGACTGTGGTAGGTTGAATTATGTACCCCAACAAAAAGACATGTTCTTAATCTGCATTCCTGTGTGAACCCACTTGTAAATAGGACACTTTGAAGCTGTATTATCAGTTAAGGTGTGGACTCATTTGTGAATACGATCTTATAAAATCCTATTTAGGTGTGGCCCAACTGAATCAGCGTAGGCCTTAATCCATTTTACTGGAGTCCTTTATGAACAAAAAAATTCAGACATAGTGAATCAGAAAAAACCAGAGGAGGCAGAAGCCAGAATTTAGCAGAAACTGGGAGAGCAAACACAAGGAGAGAGAGATCCTCTTGTGATGGGAAGCAGAGAGATGCAAGCCAAGGAACATGAAGGCTGTGGCCAGCCAGCACCAGAATGCTACAGGCTCCGAGAAAAAACATGGCCTTGTTGATGGCTTGATATGGATTTCTATTCTTCCAAACTGTGAGCCAATAAATTCTTGTTGTTTAAGCCAACCCACTCGGTGGGGTTTGCTACACCAGCATGGCAAACTAAGACAATGGCCACTTGGATTTTCTTTTTCTCTGAAATGTTTGTCTGAGTTTTCTATTTTCCTGTGAATTTGTTTATGTTTTTCTTATTGATTTCTAGTTCTTTTTACATTCTGTATACTAGTCCTTTGTAAATTATATGTGATACAAATAGCTTCTCCCACTCTGTAGATTTTCTTTTCATTCCTTTTTTTTTTAATTAGAGAAGTTGTGAGCTTATAAAATAATCATGCATAATGTGCAGAATTCCCATACATCATCCCTCCATCAAAGCCTTACATTGTTGTGGAACATCTGTTACAGATTATGAAAGAACATGGTCAGACTATTACTACTACCATGGTCCATAGTGTTCACTTGGTGTACTTTTTCCATACAGCCCCTATTATTAACACTATGTATTAGTCTGGTATAATTCATGAGAGAACACTCTCATATTTGTACTGTTAAACACAGTCCATCTTCCACCACATGGTTCACTGTGTTATACAGTCCCATGCCTTGTACATTCCATCCAAAGTGTACACTCAGTGGCTCTCACTTTCATCACAGAGTTCTGCAGTCATTGCCCCAGTAAACCTTTGAATGTTTTCCTTAATTCAAAAGAAAAAAATTCCATACCCCCCTATTATTGATGCTTAGTGTTCATATAGTACCTTCTTTGACATGGATGCAAGAATATTACAGTATTGCTGTTAACTATAGTCTATGTTACATTAACTGTATTTTTATACCACTATATTCTTACCATCTTGTAATAGTGATGTACATTTGTTCTAGTTCATAGAAGGACATTATTGCATTTGTATTATTAACCATAATCCTTATCCACCTCCAGGTTCACTATGTTAATAAGTTCTTAAATTATTTTCTAGCTTTCTTTCAGTTAACCTTTACATCCCTAGACTAATCCTTTCAGCCACAATCCCATTTATAAACCAGCTGTGTTAGTTACACTCACTACAATGTGTTACCATCAGCTCTATCCATTTCCACACTTTTACAATCAAGCTACTTAAAAATTCTACATACATTAAGCATCAGTACCCCTTCTCAGCCCTCATCCCATCTCCCAGTAACTTATACTCTAGATTTTAACACCATGAGCTTATTCTTATTTAGTTCATACTAGTGAGTCCATACAATATTTGTCCTTTTGAGCCTGGCTTATTTCACTCTGCATAAACTCCTTAAGATTCATCCATGTTGTCGTATGTGCCCCAATTTCATTTCTTCTTACAGCAGCATAGTATTCCTTCGTATGCATATACCACATTTTGTTTATCCATTCATTGGTTATGGATGCTTGGGTAGTTTCCATCTTTTGGCAAATGTGAATAATGCCACTATGAATATCAGTGTGCAAATGTCTGTTCACATCACTGTTTTCAATTCTTCTGGACAAATTCCTAAGAGGGATTGCTGGATCATATGGCAGTTCTATATTTAGGTACCTGAGGAACCGCTAAACTGTCTTTCACAGAAGCTGCACCATTCCACATTCCCAACAACAATGAAGGAGTGTTTTTATTTCTCTACATCCTCTCCATTTGTTGATTTCTGTTTTTTTTAATAATGGCCATTCTATGAGGTGTAAATGATATCTCCTGGTATTTTCATTTGCATTTCCCTAATAGCTAATGATATTGAATATTTTTTTCATGGCTTTTTTTTGCCATTTGTATTTCCTCTTGGGAGAAATGTCTATTTCAGTCTTTCACCCAATTTAAATTGAATTGCTTGCTCTTTTATTGTTGAGATGTATGATCTCTTTATATAGCATGGAAATCAAACCCTTATCAGATATGTGGTTTCCAAATATTTTTTCCCTTTGAGTGGGTTGCCTTTCACCTTCTTGGCAAAGTCCTTCAAAGCACAAAAGTGGTTAAGTTTGAGGAGGTCCCACTTATCCACTTTTTCCTTTGTTGCTTGTGCGTTCAGTGTAAAGTTTAAGAAACCACTACATACCACCAGCTCTTGAAGATGTGTCCCTACATTTTCTTCTATGAGTTTTATAGTTGTAGCTTTTATATTTAAGTCCTTGATCCATTTTGAGTTAATTTTGTGTAAGGTGTGAGATAGGGGTCCTGTTTCTTTCTTTTGGATATGGATATCCAGTTCTCCCAGGACCATTTGTTGACTAGACTGTTCTGTATCAGCTGGGTGGGTTTGACAGCCTTGTCAAAAATCACTTCACTATAGATGTAGGGGTCTGTTTCTGAAACATCAGTTCAGTTAATATCAGACATAGATATATATCTATATTTATGCCAGTACCATTCTGTTTTTACCACTGTAGCTAGGTAATATGATATAAAGTCTGGATGCAAGAGACCTCCAACTTGGTTCTTCCTTTTTAAGATATTTCTGGCTATTCAGGGTCCCTTACTCTCTCAAATACATGTGATAATTGGGCTTTCCATTTCTTTGAAAAAGGCTGTTGGAATTTTTATCAGGATTGCATTGAATCGGAATATCAATTTGGGTAGAATTCACATCTTAATGATATTTAGTCCTCCCATCCATGAACATGGAATGTTCTACCATTTATTTACATCTTCTTTGATTTCTTTTAGCAATGTTTTGTAGTTTTATGAATATGTCCTTTGTTAATTTTATTCCTAAATATTTCATTGTTTTGTCATTATTGTAAATGGAATTTTTCCTGACTTCCTCCTCAGATTACGCTTTAGTAGTGTATAGAAACACTACTGATTTTTGGGTATAATCTTGTATCCTGCCACTCTAAATGAGCTAATTCATTTATTAGCTCTCTTAGCTTTTGTGGCAGTTTGGTATTGTTTATGAATTCCAAAAATAGATATTGGATTGTGTTTGTAAAGTAGTTTGTTCCTTTGGGCATTTTAGATTATATTACATTCAGAGGTTCCCCTTTTACTTTATTAAATCAAGATTAGGGCTTTTATTTGACCATGTCATTGGGGCGACTTGGTTTGAGTCCCTGCACCTCCCTTTGTGGGCTATATAAATAGATGCTCAATCAAAAACAGGGAAATAAATGCACAGAGAAGGGGTACACAAAGAGTTTAGTTTTGGGCGCTGGAGCCCCAGGGAGAGAGCAGAGCTGTTTGCCTTATAGCTTGCAGCTGAAGAGACCAGAGCCCTGAATAGCTGAGAAAGTCCTGAAAGAAATGAATCCCAGAGAGAGAGAGGAGCCTTATGCTAGCCTACAGCTGAGATCAGAAGAAGTTGGGACCACATAGCCTTAGAAGAAGAGGAAAGCCGAACCCTCACAGAGACCAGCAGCCATCTTGCTCCAACATGTGGCAACAGACTTTGGTGAGGGAAGTAACTTACTCTTTATGGCCTTGTTACTGTAAACTTCTACCTCAAATAAATACCCTTTTAAAAAGACAACACATTTCTGGTATTTTGCATCAGCACCCCTTTGGCTGACTAATACAGCTTTGTTGCAGACTTTTTGGGATTTTCTAGGTATAGGATCATATCATATGTGAATAGTAAAAGTTTTACTTCTTCCTTTCCAATTTGGATGCCTTTTATTTCATTTTCTTGTCATATTGCTCTAGTTAGAACCTCTAGCACTATATTGAGCAACAGTGGACATCTTTTTCTTGTTCCCAATTTCAGCAGGAAAATTTTCTTTCACCTTTGAGTACAATGTTACCTGTGGGTTTTTAATCTCCGTGGCCTTTATCATGTTGAGAACGTTTCCTTCAATTCCTATTTTTGGAGTGTTTTTATCAAAAAAGGGTGTTGTATTTTATCAAATGCCTTTTCTGCATTAATCAATATGGTCATGTGATTTTTCTTCTTTGATTTATTAATGTTGTATATTATGCGGACTGATTTTCCGGTGTTGAACCAACCTTGCGTGCCTAGAATAAAACCCATTTGATCATGATGAGTAATTCTTTTAATGTGCTGTTGGATTCAGTTAGCAAGCATTTTGTTGAGGATTTTTGCTTCTGAATTCATTAGGGAAATGGGTCTGTAATTTTCGTTTTAGTAATATCTTCATCTGTCTTTGGTATTAGGGTAATATTGGTTTCATAGAATGAGTTTGGTGCGTTCCTTCTTGTTCAGTGTTTTGGAAAAGTTTGAAGAAAATTGGTATTAAATCTTCTTTGAATGCTTAGTAGAATTTACCTGTGAAGCCATCTGGTCCTTGGCTTTTCATTTTAGGGAGTTGTTTGATGCCTGTTTCAATCTCTTTGTTTGTGATTTTTTTGTTTTGTTTTGTTTTGTTTTTGAGGTCTTTTGTTTCTTCCAGGGTCAGTGTAAGTTGTTTGTATGTTCCTAGGAATTTTTCCATTTCATCCACATTGTCTAGTTTGTTGGCATACAGTTGTTCATAGTTTCCTCTTATGGTCTCGTTTATTTCTGTGGGGTCAGTATTAATGTCCCTATTTTTATTTCTGATTTTATTTGCATATTCTCTTTTTTCTTTGTCAGCCTAGCTAAGTATTTGTCAATTTTGTTAATCTTCTCAAAAAACCAACTTTTGGTTTTGTTAATTCTCTCTATTGTTTTTTTTTTGTTGTTGTTGTTGTTGTTGTTCTCAATTTCATTTGTTTCTCTCTGATCTTTGTTATTTCATTCCATCTGCTTGCTTTGGGCATAGTTTGCTGTTCTTTTTTTAGTTCCTCCAGCTGTGTTAGGTTGCTGATTTAGCTCTTTCTTCTCTTTTGATGTAAGCATTGAGGCTATAAATTTCCCTCTCAGCACCACTTTTGCTGCATCCCATAGATTCTGACATGTTTTGTTCTCATTTTCATTCATCTTGAGATATTTATTGATTTACCTTGCAATTGCCTCTCTGACCTACTGATTATTTAAGAGTGTGTTGTTTAATCTCCATATATTTGTGAATTTTCTTTTTTTGCCTGTTGTTCATTCCCAGCTCTATTCCATTATGTTCAGAGAAAGTGCTTTGTATAATTTCAATCTTTCAAAATTTATTGAGATCTTCTTTGTGACCCAACATATGCTCTATCCTGGAGAAAGATCCATGAGCACTTGAGAAGAATATATATCCTTTGTTTTGGGGTGCAATGTTCTGTATATATCTATCAGGTTTAGTTCATTTATCATATTATTCAAGCTCTTTGTTTCTTTATTGATCCTCTGCTCAGATGCTCTATCCAGTGATGAGAGTCGTATATTGATGTCTCCAACTATTATTGTAGATAGGTCTATTTCTCCCTGCAGTTTTGCCAGTGATTGTCTCATGCAATTTGTGTCATCCTGATTAGGTGCCTATACATTTATGATTGTTATTTCCTCCT
>JAQZBX010025302.1:0-23620 GCA_029593785.1 Cabassous unicinctus | reverse complement strand
TAGAAAATACTGAATAGTCAGAACTCTGCAATAGGTTCTTCTTCCCCATTTCACAAATCAGATTCCCCAACCTCATGGGGCTTCCTATTTGTGTTTTGGTGTTCCTAATTATATCTTAATCAAGCTGCTGTCATTGCCTCTGTTTAACAAACATTTGCCAAGTGCCTCCTATGTGTCAAGCAGACCTAATGCTAGGTGCTAGTGGTTCATGGAAGAATAAGTCATTGTTTTTGGCCTCAGAGTTTACTAGTTTTCTAAGTGTGCATTTCCAAGCTTTCACAAAGCCAGCAGAATCATTCCCATCTTCCTAGACCATCTCCCATCACTCCTGAGAGTCTAAGAAAGGGTGTGTAAAGAGCAAGTGTTCAGAGAGTAGAAATGCCTTTACCATAGCAACTTAGAGTTTGAACGAGCTAATTAGGCTGCCTTGGTGAAAAATCACGGGTAGCAGGCACAGGAAGAGTAGACAAACAGGCAAGACAAACAATTCCTATGTACCAAGTAATCCCTCTTGTAGAAATTCCCCTTATTTTCCCCTGCTTTAGCCAGTTGGGGAAAAGGATTGTCCACTTTTTGATACCAGGATAAGCAACAGATTGATAAACGGTTATTTTGCTTACTTAATAAATTAAAATTTATCAGAAAAATGCCCATGTAAGTGTAGTGGGGATGAGAGAAATAAACAAATAGTTTTACTCTCCATAAAGATGGGGCAATAACAGAGTAATTTGGCTTTAGGGAAGGACATAAGCTTGAGCCAAGTATTTCAGAGGATCCTAAGAAATGTGGTTTGGATCCAAGTTGGAGGGAAGTGTTGTGTGTTTTTTTTTCCTGGAGCTTTAGTGGAAAGATAAAAAGGAAGAGAAAGTATTTACAACCCAGATACTTTCTCACTATCTGTCAGCATGATTAATCTGTTAAACTACATTAATAAACTACAAACCAAACGTAAAGGTCTTGAAAGCTCTATTGTTTGGGATCATTGTTGGACGGCTATGCTACATCACTAGGGTAAAAAGGTAAGATTCTGTTAGTGGGTTTACACCCCATCTCTGCCTCTTATTAGCTGGGCAACATTGTATGTTTCTTCACCTCTCACAACTTCTGCTTTACAAAATGTTGATAATCTCATTTTCTTTACTGGGTTGCCACAAGGGTCAAATAAGGATAAAACTGACATAAATACAGTTCATGACAGAGTTGTTGGCATTGAGTTGTAGTGACTACAAGTAAAATACAGCTATTTTTGTGGTACTTTGTGGAGTTGCCTCCATGGCTTGGTTTGGTGATAACCCAGGTGGCTTCTATTCTTTTACAGCCATTAAAATTCTACTACAGCACTGTTTTCCTTTGGCTATTGAAGTCCTCTTGCCTTTGAGAGTGGCCAGCAAAAATGCAAACATCTTAACATGCTATAAGCTGAGCCCTTTCTGGGGATTAGGTAGTACTTAATAATGTCTTTAGAATCAAGTTCCCATGCTGAGCAGCTCATGTACCTAGAGGGAAAGAAAAACTGAGCAGGCAGATGGATGTGTACCACTTGGGGCGTAATTTATCATTTTGAAGAAGATTATCTCTAGTAGCTCACTTGTGGAAATATGTTCATTTGTGAAGAGGAGCACCTATCTTCAAGAGGAGAGGCCAGTCCTGCCTGTTCTTGCCAATTCAAAAGCATTAGAATGACTTGTTCTGACCTACCTAGAATAAACAAACCTCCACGCAACTATTAACTTTTTGTACTACCTGACTTGCTTCCACAGTTATGAAAACACAGGTCTCGGAAGAGCTCAAAAGTATCTGCCAAGGACTTCATTGTTTTATTTTGGTCTTGTGAGAGAAGTCAAAGATAACAAATGCTTCCAAATGGCTTCTTTTAAAGTGTCTTTTTTCATTCTTTTTTTTTTTTTTCAAATGTACCTTCTGCCTAGTCTTTGCCTGGCCAAGAAAACCAA
Organism: Cabassous unicinctus; assembly: GCA_029593785.1. Taxonomy (NCBI): domain Eukaryota; kingdom Metazoa; phylum Chordata; class Mammalia; order Cingulata; family Chlamyphoridae; genus Cabassous; species Cabassous unicinctus. The sequence continues at coordinate 21,668 of JAQZBX010025302.1, read as the reverse complement.
TTATTGTCCCTCTTTCCCTTACCAACCAGTTCATCTCAACTTCCTCACTGCCCCTCACTCCGCCATAAACATCACTTCCATATTCAACACTGTATAAATAATGCTTCCTCAAAGTCTGACAAGAAAGGCCTTATCTCCATCTTCATCCTCTATAACAATGGGACTCTAAAGAGTTGAGTGTATTGTGCAAGGCAAATACTTGGGGTGCAGGAAGAAAAAAAAAACTTTAAACTTTTATTCATGTTCTAAATTTCAACCTTAAAAATTTCCATTTTGTATATTGTTTGCAATGTATATATGCTGCTAGGCAAAGCAGAGCAGAGAAACTGAGAAGTCATCCCAGAAAGTTCTAATACCAATACCACACATATACTCATGGGAGTTAACAGAGTCTTAGCTATAGAGGACAGAATGATGCTATCAAGAGAAGGCTGAGTAGCAGTGGAAGAAAAAAGTTACATGTAAGACGATTGAGAGGGGAAGAAGGCTAAAGGACAAAAGAGCAGACCAGGTGTGCTGGGTAGCTTCTGTTGGTCCCTGGCCCCATCTGCACCTACCTCTACCCTGCTCTGTGCCTGGAGGCTACCTGCAGCTACCACATCAACCAAGGTCACCTGTACTCTGGCTTCTGGCTGGGGCTGGCCTATGGAACAGGGGAGAGTGAAGTCAGAGTATTTTCCCACCAGCCAGATCTCCTTTGGCTGCCTGATCCTTTGCTGAGGGTCACAGCTCCTGCCAGGAGGCCCTGTCCCACAGCCCTTCATCATCACTGGGCTCCAGTAATGGCTTCACCGCCCCAGCACTTCAGACCTAAAGAGGGTAAGCACGCCTCGCTCTTACTGTCCTGGGGTCCTGCACTATCCCTTGTACCACCCTATACCCTGCCCATACCTTATAAATAGTCACTTTACAAAAATCTCTTCGAATTATCCCAATTTGAGTATATCATGTATTTCCTGCTGGGACCTGAATGGTATACTAGTTTGAATAGTGTCCAAAATTCATTTCCATCCAGAACCTCAAAATGTGAGCTTATTTGGAAATAGGGTCTTTGCAGAGGTGATAGTTAAGATGAGGTCATATAGGATTACAGTGGGCCCTCCTAAAGAGGAGAAAAGACAGTCACAGAGACAGACATAGAGGAAGACAGCCAAGTGAAGAGAGAGGCAGGAATGGGAGTGGTACAGATACAAGCCAGCGAGCACCAAGGACGGCCGGTAACCACCAGGAGCTAGGAAGAGGCAAGGAAGGATGCATCCCCAGAGCCTTCAGAGGGAGCAGGGCCCAGCCGACACCTTGATTTCAGACTTCCAGCCTCCAGAACTGTGAGAGAATAAATTACAGTCGTTTTAATCCACCCAGTCTGCAGTGATTTGTTACAGTGATCCTACGAAACTAATACACATGGCTACAGAAAAAAAAGAAAAATTCAGTAGGGCTAAATAGAGAGGAGGAGGAGAGATAATAACTAATTTTCCTCCATGAAACATGCCCTTCACGTGTCTTGGCCACATCCTTCCCACAGTTCTGCTCCTATCTTAAGTTACCTTTCTCTCCTTCCATGTTTCTTTACCCACCTTTCTCATTATCTTCTTTTATCGACATTCATCTCTTCCCTCCATACTCATTCCTTTTAGTTTACTAACTTAAGCTTCTTCTTTCTACGAGATGCTTTATCTAACTCTTTATGCATTTAGAAATAAAGATACAGTTCCATTTTTCAACATAAGGTACCACACGACTTTCTGGATCCTGCCTCATATAAATATCCTCACGACAGGCCCTCTCAACGTTCCATCTTCTCCACAGGAGACAAACACTTCCTCCAATCTCATGCTTCTCTGAAGACACACTCTTTTGTGGCTTCCTCAATCCTCCCATCTCTCAGGTACCAACATTTTCTGCCCATTATTTGTGAGTCAAGGTATTCTGATAGTCTAGATTTGCGCTGTCCAACACTAGCTACAGTGTGGCTGTTTAAACTAAGACAAAGCAAAACTTAAAATTCTGTTCCTCAGTTGCATTGTCCATATTTCAGGTGCTCAACAGCCACAATGTAGTAGTGATGATTATATAGAACATTCCCATGATCGTAGAACGTTCTATTGGACAGAGATGATCTAGATTAGGGTTTCTCGACCTTAGGACTACTGGTCCTAAGTAGATCATTCTTTGATCTACTTTGGGCTAGATCATTCTTTGTCATGGAGGGCTTTCCTGCACATTGTAGAATACTTAGCAGCAGCCTGGCCTCTACCCACTAGATGCGGTAGCACTCTCCTAGTCGTGACAATCAAAAATGTGTCCAGATATTGCAAAACCCTGGTCTAGATGCAACTATACAGCTATAGATTGTGTTTTGCCCACTGGGAGAAGGGGAAAGATAAGTTGGGGAGGGGAGGGGAGGGGATATAGTTGGAGCAGTTTATAGGACACAGAGTAAGGAAAAGAGCCAGAGGGTGAAAAGTTTCCACAAAACCTTTGTGCAGTTATTACAACTTCTCATTTTTAGTAGTAGGTCCTAGTCCTAAGTAAGGTGCAGTGAGCTTCCTTCTGGCTGTCCAGTGGCTCTTAGAAAACACTCAAACAGGGTAATCATGCAATGCCCCCATCCTGCCCCCACAAACAAGAGAGATTTTTGACTAGAGGGTAGAGTAATGATGTATTCAGTCAGGGGCATGAAGTACTGGGCTGGCAAAACATCATCACATAATGATGCTAAATATAATCAAGTGGCCTTAGTAAGAGGACAGGGCCACTTGCACACATGTCTCCCTCTAGCACAGACCTAGAGAGTGTCACAGTTTTTTTGACCTACCTAATACTGACTCTACAAGTAACTCTAAGAACCCTTCTAGCTTAGCAGGCAATGATACAGTTGTAGGCAAAAGTCACCACATCCTGGAGTTCTAGTGGATACAACTAAGAGATATACAACAGTAAAAAAAAAAAAAAAAAAGATTGGGGAGCAGATGTGGCTCAAGCAGTTGAGTGCCTGCCTCCCATATGGGAGATCCTGGGTTCAGATCCCAATGCCTCCTAAAGGAAAAACAAACAAACAAAAACAAAACAGACAACAAACAAAAAACAACAAGCAGGCAATGAGCAAAAACACAGACAAGGAGCAAAAACAACGAGCAAACAGATGAGGGAGTCACCTTGGGGGGGATGAAAAAAAATTAAGACAACTCTTTAAATATATTTAACTATGGACCCCTTCTTTTGAAATATGCCCGCTGAATATATTTTACCCAATGCTAGCATAAAGAAAAGACTTGTGCTCAACTAAAATCTTCCATCTGCCCAGAATGGTTTCCTTGATACTCTATAAGATTCCCATCCAGAGAGATCAAGGCACAAAAGAGGTCTTGTTATGTCAGAAAATGGTCACGCTTGAGAATCACAGAGGTCATCATACTGAACTAGCAGCAGGGAATTAAGAACAGAATGGGTAAGGACTAAGCATTAGAAACCATCAGACAGGCTGGTGAATTTCTGTTTTCTTACCAAGCTCTCAAAGCAGAAGTCAACTGAGGGCTAAGAGGGTCTCAGCACCAGTGAGATACAAAAATCAGGCTGGCATGTCCCTCCTCAGTCCAGTGCCTCAAGGAGAACTGAAAGAGGCTCAGGAACTGGGCATTAGAGAGGGTTACAAAACAAATCATACGATCTAACAAAATAAAATAAATCAAAGGATGAAAGGCACCTGCAGGCTCAGGTAAGGCACTGTGTGGTGCTCAGGCTCTAAAGATGAATGAGGCAAAGTCGGTGCCATCTGTGGAATGGTGATGATGGTCGTGGTGGTAGTGGTGATGATACTTTTAATACATCGTTTAATCCTGGCAAACATGTGAGACTGGGACAGGACTTTTACCTGGTCCAGGATTGTGAATTATAATTATCAAAAGATTCAGGACACCCAGAATGTTCTGTGAACACACCATTAAAATAAAGATTTTTAAAGGTAGGGGCCAAAGACAACTCACCTTTGTAGTCACCTGAAAGCCATACACCATGTATGGTTTACAGTAGCTATTTGTTTTAGTCTGCCAAAGGGCTGCCAATACAAAGTACTAGAAATGTGTTGGCTTTTATAATGGGGATTTATTTGGGGTAAAAGCTTACAATTTCAAGGCCCTGAAAATTCCAAATCAAGGCAACAGCAGAGATGCTTTCTCACCAAAGTCAGTTACTGTTGAGCACTTTAGTTGTTGCCACGTGATGAAGCAAGATGACACAGATATCTGCAGAGGTCTCTGCCTTCCCTTCCAGAATCTACCATCTCTTGGAACTCAGCTATGAGCAATCAGGCATAGGCTTGTCTCTTTCTGGGCCTCAGCTCTGAGCCTCTCCGGGGCCTCTGCTTTCCTGCAGTCCTCTTTCTCACGTGGCAGAATCAAACATGGCAGCTCCCTTTTCCTGTGTCTATCTGTCTCTCTGTGTGTCTCCCTTTATATCAGACCCAGCAATGGGATGGAGACTCAACCTGAGTCACGCCTCACTGACATAGTCCAATCAAAAGCCCTAAAGGGATCTTATCAAGTAATCTAATCAAAGGACTCTCAACCGAATTTAATGCAATCAAATGGTATCACACCCACAGTGATAGTGATAGAATAGTTTAAAAACATAATCTTTCTCTTTTGGGGATTCACAAAATAATCTCAAACTGCCACACTATTCAATAAACATTGATTGAATAGTGAATAAGATAAAGGAGAAGCCATCTTATATGACAGATCCCCTAGAAGGCAGAGATTCTTTTTTATTTAGTGTCCATTCCATAGACTCCATTATATACTACCTTTATAGTAGATATTTATTCAATAGTAGTTGACAGTACCCCAAATTAAACGATAATAGTTGTACCATGCCCCTGTTTCCAACAGGAAACAGAAGGCACACTCACATTGGGGTAATTTATGGAGGTTTATTTGGAAGGGAATAGTTACAAAGATATGAATAGGATGTAGGAAGAACTACAAGGGATACTGCTGTAATTTGGGATTGTTACAGCAGGACTGTTACTACTCCTAGGCAAAAAGAGGAAGGATTGATTACAGGAAACCAAAAGGAGAAAGTCTTATAGTAAAGAACCATGACCTTAGGTCGAGGGGCACAGGCAACCCAAGGCAACCCCACAAGGAGGGAGCCAAGAGAATAATTAGCCTGACCTCCCTCTCCTCTCTCTCTTGGATCTCCTGCTGGGACTCTGCCATTGGCTAAAGTCAGAGGGCACAGGAGCCCTTTGCTGAAGTGCTCACAGGCAGCCTCCAGGGTAGAGAGAGGGAGGGGGAAGGAGGGCCAGAGAGTAGATTTGAAGGGGTAAAAGGAAGACATCATTAACAATAGGTGATCTCTATCCCTGAAATCGTGTGGATGGAAATCGTCAAGATAACAATTAATGATCAATTTATCCATAATCTAATGAGAAAGAGTCATTTTAAACTCTTGTTCTGAATTGATGATCAAAATCTGAGTGTTAGGCACATCACTCTAATTTCAAAGTAGGATTTCATCCAGGACAAAAATCAGAACCCAAATAAGAAGAAAGTTAAGTTCAAATAATCCTGCCAGACCTGAATCAGTCAGTCATAAATATACCAACTCTGGATTCCTAGCTAGAGGCAAAGGTTGTTGTTCTTCCCATCAGGGGAACTGATCAAAGGGCTGATGGAAACTGCTGCATATAAGCAAAGCTTTTATTCTTAGAGGACACAGGAGAACTCAGTATTCGGGGATTTGCCAATGGAACAGGGGGAAGGAAAAGTGCCCAACACTCCTAATGGAAAAATTATTGCCATGCAGTAGAACACAGAAGATAGCTGACACTAGGAAATTTATGAGGAATGTCAGTGGGAAAAGTACTTAACTCTGAAGGCTGCTACTTTTTCTAAGAATGTAGAAGGGAAAACATCATCAATCAAATGATAGAAAATAACACAATGGAATACTGGAAAGGAAGAGTCTGAGAAGAATGATGAAATGGCCTTAGAAATAAAATAAATAAAAACAAAACATCTTCATCATCCTTTAATTTTGGTGAATTTGTGGCCTGTGGGCTATTGACATTCATTAGAAAAGCACAGCCGGGGAAAGAAAAAGATCTTTCCGTTTTCTCCTCTCTCTGCCTTAATCATAGGCATACATCCAATTTACTATACTTGATTTTCAAAGATTTGCTATCATAAAATAAATTTGTAAGTATTCATTATCTATATGTCTAGTAATTCTTGGAAAATCATTATATATTCAAAATCTTTATAATTAAATGAACTGCTTTTTTTTTTTTTACCAAATAGTTTGTAATTTGGTGTTTTCTTTCTTGATAGCAACATACACATGGCTACTCCTTGTTCAGTGCAAGCTGTTCTCATCATAATGAGTACTCACAACAATTTCAGACTCTTATCTGCAAGGAGTACATTTTGTACTGTTGTTGAAGCATATAACACTCATACCAAGTTACAAACAAAAGATATGCAGAACTGATAAATGATTACCAGCTTACGTGCACAGATACCGTGAAAGGAAAAGCCAACTGGAAACAACTGCCAGTCTTTTCTGCTGTGTAAAAAATTAATAAAATAACCAGAGAAGGGCCCGTTCCCTTGCCTTTGGGCCACTTAATTATTATGGAAATATGAAAGGACCATTCTCACTAAAATATAATCTACATACACCTTTACTGGTTCAGTAGTTTATATTCTTCATGGGTCTAAATATACTTCGTCACTAATTCAACCATAAACATTTATTGTACCTTCTATACATCCCAGACTATGTTATAGGCACTGGAGATACAACAGTGAACAAGAAGACAAGGTCCCTGTCCTGATGGAACATACCTTCTGGGGGGCTGGTGGTGAAGTACAGTAAACAGGTAAATAAACAAGATCTTTGCTATGAATAAAATAGAATAGGGTCATGAGATGAAGAGTAACAGGGGAGGGAGAAGGCGTTCAGGTGACTTGTTAGGTTAGTCTTGAACAACGGGAAGAAGTCAGCCATGTGATGTTCTGGGGAAAGAGCATTCCAGGAGAACAGCTAAGGTAAAAGCCCTAAGGGGGGATGAGCTGGGTGTGTTTGAAGAATAGTAAGACGGACAGTAAATGAGAGGAAGATAATAGGAAATAACATAGCAGAGGCAACCAGACACCAGACCACATAGGCCTTGTAGGCTTTGTTTTTCTGAGCATGATGGGAAGGTGGCATAGGATTTTGACCTAGAGAAGACCTGATCTCTGTTTTAAAAGGATCAGCCAGGCTCCCTTTGAAAAATAGACTGCAGGGGGAGAAAGTCATTGCAGTCACTCAATTAAGAGTTGATGGCAGCTGGACCTAGGGAGTAATGGTCAGCCTCGGGACATGTTCTGGAGACAGGCCTGCCTGTAGCTTGAAGAGGGAATGTGTAGAGGGAAAGAAAAAAACTGTAAATGACTCCTAGGTTTGCCATTAATTGAAAGGGGCAAGAAATGGAGAAAAGCAGGTGTGAGGCGGGGTGGAGTCGTTATGTAAGGGAATCATGAGTTGCATTGTGTAGATATCATATTTGAGTTGCCTATTAGCAATCCAAGCAGGCAGTCATTATGTATCAATTTAGAGTTCTAGGGAGAGGTCACACATACTGTGTGTGTGTGTGTGTGTGTGTGTGTGTGTGTATTTTAATCCAAATGAAAATTATTATTAGAAACAAATGCTCAAGAGAGGTGGGGACTCGATCTTTAAATTTTTTCTCTAGGCTATTGTGCCTCATGTTGAAAAGTCTTGAAAAACACAGGATGATGCAAAAATCATAAAATGCAAAAATGAAATATCATCTGTGACTTGTTTGATGCTTTTACCAACTGAGCTCAAGTAATCATCCACCAAACCCTATGAATAACAGTTAATTATAGCAGAAAACTACAAAAATCAGGGGCTTAGCTGATGAAGATTTGAGAGCAAGTCAATGCAATACTCCATTGATTCAGAACCAGATGTATAAGTTTGGTAGTTTAAATTTGAACATAACAGTCACTTGAAGATGATATCTAGGAAGAAGGATGGATGACAACTGCAGGAAAGGTCTACAAGTACTGCTACATGAAAGAAAAGCAAAACTCTATGTGGGGCAACTGACTCAAAGGTATTGATAATGCCTTTTCTGGTTGTAGATCAGAATTTCATAGACATGTAAATGCCTTTGAAACGGTTGTTCCCCAAAAGTCTGGGCTCTTGGGTGCTGGTTCTCTACTCCACTACATAATTCGTTGTGAAAGAACAGGGAGGTGAAAGTCATTTCAACTCTCCTAAGAGGAACTCTGAAGTCCCAGTAAGTATTACCTTATATATTACACAATTAAACAGGTTCAAATGAAAAGCAAAAGTGTTGAATTTAATAGACATGCAAATATCAAGAATTTTTACTTGGGCTGATTTCTTTACAGTAAGGCTAAACCCCCCAAAACCCCTTTGTAAGGACAACAGGACAGGAAGTGGCAAACTCATAATCAGTGACCTTAGATCTTTTTGAAGTGCAAGAAAACAAAGTAACAGCCTACAGAGTAAAACTAACATCACACCTTTGCATCAGTAAGTGAAGAGAGAAAATCATTAACAGCTAACCTACTCTTTAGTGAGAATTTCAAACCAATTAGAAAGGCCCTGAAAAATTTTGTTTATGTGTAATAGTTTAGTCTTCCCAAGAATTTATTTCCCATAAATTTCAAAATTAAACAAACTCCCAAAGAACAGTAATTTTTCATTTGGGAGCTTTTCTCTTTTTCTATAGTTCAATTCTGAGTAGTGGTTTCTATGCAAGTCTAACGTAATAATAATTGCACCAAGCAGTGAGAATGCAGTGCATAAACACTTGAATTTTAACTTAAAGGTATCCGTGTGTAGACCTAGACTTCAAGAACATATTGCATTGAAAAGACTTGGCAATGTAGATTGAAGAGAATAATTTAAAACCTCTGAATACTGAACTCCCACCTCCTCCGAAAAAGCATACTACTCATTCATTCCTGAGACCTTCTTTGGGTACTGAGGTGTGTTTCTTCTGATCTTCCACCCCTCTCCCAGAAAATCTTGTGCATTTTAGATCTTAGTTTCCTTTTCCTGTTTCAACATATCTATACCCATACGCAGAGGCAAGAAAAAAAAAGGGGAGGAAAAAAAGAAAAAGGAAGGAAGAAAGTAAAAGGCTATCAATGTTCACTTTAATACAACAGAATTACAAACTGGTAAGTGCTGTCCGAAGTAGACATGGTCTGCCCAGGCATCCATGTCCTCACCTCTCTTCTTGCAGTTTCCTCCTCTTATTTCTCTCTTCCTCCCTTAGCAATCTTTCCCCACCCCCAGGTTCTATGCCACAAATGACCATACCATACACAAACAGGCCAAAAGTTAAATTATGGATATGTTTCAACAGTCCTAACATTAGAATAGCTTATTAGAATTGGCCATTTTAAGGGCTTGCTAAACTGGTTTGAGTGGAGCTGAATAAATATTCAAGATTCGTGATTCCTCATTCAACAAATTTGGAGGAAAAAAAAAGATGTTTTGTTCTCTTCAATCAGATATCACAACCAGCTATAAAAGATTGATAGACTTTAAGCGCATGTAATCAAATTGTGCCCTATGAGCTATTTCTAGGGTTTCAATAGGAAAAACTGACTATAGGAAACCAAATGAGTATTTCAGGTCCACCATTTCTAGGCTTTCTCCCAAAATTTCACCAGTGTCTGGGTTTCTAGAACATGAAAAGAATTCAGACACTCCAAATGCTCTCAATTTATCGGCCTAAAGTTCCTTCTGAACAAGGCTTCTCAGGAATCTTCTCGGAACTAAAAAGTTCTGTGTCAAAGACAGCCTTTGAGAGGCAGTTTCCCCACTTCCCTTCCAGGACTCCAGCACCAACCAAGGATGCATTTCCTTCCCTGAAGTTCTTCAAAGCAAACAAAATAACCAGTTGTCACCATCCCTCCAAGATAACATAGATAAGGGAGCTCAACATCTCTTTAAGAACCAATGAAATAAATGACAAATTATCTCAAAAATATTAAATGATTTTAAGACAAGTAGCAAGAAAATTTTATATTTTCAATCCTGAAGAGCATTCTGCCAGATATTGAACACCCTCCAAATGCCAGTAGCATAAACAGCATCATGAGCACGGAATTAAACACAGTCTCTGTCTCAAAGGTAAACATTCCAAACATCAGTAAACCACACATTGAGACAACACAGGGGATTCTCAGGCTCAAGGCAGGCCTGGATTTCTTGGGCAATCCCAATAGTGCCAGCAAGGCCTCCCTGAAAATAAGCTGGGGGATGATTTGCTAGGAATGAGAGGTTAATTATAGGATAATATGACCATATTCCATATTCCATTGACAGCCTTTTTCCTCCATACTCAGGGATGATTTTCATTGTGGGGGGAGGGGCGGTAGATAAGTGGGGAAAGAGGAAGAAGTATTTCAAAAAAAGATAGTGAGAAAGGGGAGAATATAGGATAATAGCAAGAACACAGGAGTGAAAGTTTTTCCATACAAGTTTTATAATGCCTAGTATAGGTGGACATAAAGTTGAAAATACGTTCCCTTTTTCTGCTTGTTTGGGGCTTTTACAGAGCAAAACAATATAATTACATCAAAGCATCTGCAAGATAAAATCTAAGGCGTTTTCAAAACTGGAGAATGTTTGGAGAGGGGGAGGGGAAAAGGAAGAAGCAACAGAAGTTAAAGCAGGATAAGATAGGTTCACAAAACTAGCTTTTGAACAAAAGAAAACAGGAGCATAAAACATTTATGAGTGTTTCATTCATACTGTTTCTTCCTAAATCAATTAAAACATTGGCTTATGAAGGATTTACACCACAGTGAAACTCTTGACAACTTCAAAATCAACTTCATGTTTGGATCCCATTCTCTCAAGTGATGAATAGTGGGAAATCAGTGAAGGAATGTCACTTGAAGTCAGCCATTAATCATGAACCAAAATGGCTAAGTACCCCATAAACCGCAATGATCCATTTCCTATTAGCATCACACAACAGAAGACAACCTCATCTGCATTAACAATTTTTATGACCTCCGTAGACAGAGAGGCTAATGTTAGGAAATGGCTTATTTTTGTTCTGTTATAAATGTTCATTATTATACCATAAAAAATTCTTTAAGGATATAAACTACTGATTGATTCATTAAGGAATTCTTTAAAGAGGTTTTCCCCAGCCTGCACTTTTTAAAATTTTTAAGTATTGATTTACTCTTGTAAAGCAGTTTCACTTTTTCTGGTCAAGCTATTTTTCTACTCGTAATACACCATTCTTTCACCATAATGTCAAATATCACAACAGGCTACAATTAAAATATCCCCACCCCCTCCAAGATTTAGGTAACACTGAAAATTTTTCAGTGTCCCAGGTTTCAGAACATGTATGCTTTTTGAATTTTGGTAAGTAGTAGGTTTCCTAATTCCAATCAAAGGGATGAAAACAGCATGTTGTGATTTGAAACTAAATAAAATTGGTAAAGTGTTTAAGGTCAATGCATTTTCCATAAAAGACAATCTAACAGTTAAACATGTTAGTGGGTCACATCCAGATGACGAGTGACACTCTTGACTACAAACATGGCCAGGAGTTACATTCCTACAACAAATGGTATCACTTCCAAACAGAAAGAAAAAAAGAAAAAGAAACCCAAATGGTGAAATGAAAAAAGCAACCAAGGAAAATAGTACCATATAAAAAGATGGGGAAAACAGGGATGTTTACTAAGATGCTATACTTCTATAATTTTTTTAAAAGCTCCTGTTTTGAAATGAGTCACTGAAAGTACAAAAAGTTTCCAGTATTTATCTGATAGTATTGCTTTGGCTTTGATAGTATTTTTTAACTACACCATATTTTGGAAGGTTCCTTAGCCTTCTCGTCTTCTCTTATTTTTTCATTAGAAATAAACTCGGAAAACAAAAAAGTATATGGCGTATTTTTTTTATTACATCCAATTATGAGCACCCAAGAAAACCGCTGTTTCGTAGATCATAAATTCCTAAAGGAAATGACCCATCTTAGGAAAGCAGCATGATTTTGCACACATTTACTGGAAGGTAAAGCTCTGGGAGAAAAAGAAGAATAAGACATGATCCATGTCCTTGAGGTACTTATAATCTATTTGGGGAGATAGGATACATTCACATAAAAGAAAATAAACCCTAGGTAAGTTATTAGAAAATAAATGGATACCACAGTACTTTAAGTATCAGGACTAAATAAATACTTGTTGACCTAAGAGATACAACTTGAAGAATAAGCAAATGAGAATACCAATAATCTCAACTTTTTTTTAAACAAAATCATCTCAAGGAATGTGTGGATTCTCCTATAAATGTTGTCCCAACTAGAAGTTAAGGCCGAGTTCTTCACAACAGCAATCCTTTCATACTTGGACTTTTAACCTCTCCATTTCCTGAAATTCCTCCTCTCTGCCCATTCACCAAATGATGACCATCATTGTTTTCCTTTCTCCTTTGAAATCAAGAAAACCCTCAAATCAGATGATCCCACCCACCAAGAATCAGAGGGATCATGCAGAGTGAGAGCTGAATGTTTATGACCTTATTTATGCCAAGTAGATTTTAATCAATTTTCCTGACCCTTTTGAGAGAATGCCACACAAGGATAAAGTAAAAGCAACAAAAGTTATAAGGTGTCTCCAAAAAGGTACAAAGAAATCTACTGTAATTCTTTTCAAGCTTCACCCTGAAGATTTGGGGATGGGGGTTTAAGAGTTATTTGGATTCTTAAACATTACTATGTTCTTTAGTCTTGGGCTTTCTCACCTTGTATGTAAATTATTGATACTGTCCTCTAACCTGTCTCCTGGACTCTACCTCACCCCCCCCTCTTCCACCTGTCCACTCCCTCAGGATAATCTGTGAGGATAATCTTCCTCGACCACAACTTGGTACATGTAGCATACTTTGATCAAAAATCCTCAGGGGATCTTCACCACGGACAGGGCGCAGTCCAAAGTCTCTAGCTAGTGCTTCTCTCTACCCTTTTTTTTTTGCCTCAAGGCACCCATAGAAATGCGATAATATTTGCGCAGCACATAGAGATAACCAGAGGAGACTTCTTGACTGACTATAAGTACAAGCAGCCCTAAGGGCTTGAGAGGATTCAAGATCATTGCACACCTGTAACTCATTCCTCACCTAGCACTGCTCAGGAAAATCTAGTTAGGTAATCTGGTCCTCTTCAACCATATTTCTCACCTTTTCTCTACAGCAGTGCTTCTCAAACTTTACTGAGCATACAGGTCACCTGTGATCTCGTGAAAATGCAAATTCTGATTCCATAGGTTCTGGGATGAGGCCTGAGGTTCCGCTTTTCAAGAAGCTTCCAGGCGACGCTAGTGCTGCTGTTCAGTAGATCCTATAGCAGGGGTTCTTAACCAGGGGTCCACGGACCCCCAAGGGGTCTGTGGAAAGATTTCAAGGGGTCTGTGAGCTTGACCTGAAAAAAATCAACTTATCTATTTTCTCTGATCTCCAATGTTGAGTGTCATAAAACTATCTGCTGCTACATTCCGAGAAGTGGTCTGTGGTTTTCACCAGGGGGACTGGCAAAGGGGTCTGTGGAACAAAAAAAGGTTAAGAACCCCTGCTCTATAGCAATGGTCCTCAACCTTGGCCAGACATTAAAATCACCAGTGCGGGGAGCAGATGTAGCTCAATGGTTGAGCGCCTGCCTCCGATATATGAGGTCCCGGGGTTCAATCCCCTGTACCTCCCCCTCCCAAAAAAATCGCCAGTGAAACTTTTAAAATCCTGCTGCCCAGCCTGTACCTTGGATCAATTAAATCAGAATCTTTGGGAGAGTTTTTGCAATCAGAGTTGTGTTTTCTTCTTTAGCCAAACCATTGTCTCAAATGGAATCCCCTTTCTCAGCTCAGCTGAGTCCTGCTCTCCCTTTAAGACCTAATGCCAGTCCTCCCTCCAGGAAGACATCTCCTCCTCCCAATATTAGTCACTACCTCAGACCACCTGTCCTGCATTTGCAGTGTCACATGCTCTCCTTGATGCAAGTACTGTTCTTCTTGATGCAAGTACCGTTTATTACACTTCTTTATGTTCTTAAGGCCTAGCAAATATAAACGTTAGATGTACCTATTGGGGATTGAATCACATCCTCTATAAAAGGCATGTTCAGGTCCTGTGGGTGGGAACTCACTTGTCAACAGGACCTTTGAAGATGTTATTAGTTAAGGTGTGTCCAAAGTGAACGAGGATGGGCCTTAATCCAATATAGCTGAAGTCTTTATAAGAAAAGGAGATTGGACACAGAAAGAGAAGCCATGGGGAGCAGTCAGAAACTGGAAGTCAACGGAACCCCTCAGAAGAGAAAGGAGAACGTGCTGCCATGTGCATTGTCATGTGATGTAAAAGCCAAGGAACTCCAAAGATTGTCGGCCAGCCAGAAGATACCCATCCTGGGAGGAAGCAAGCCTTCTAGCCTTTGAAACCATGAGCCAATAAATTCCTTATGTTAAGCCAACCCATTGTGCAGTATTTGTTTTAGCAGCCAGGAAACTAAAACAGTACCTTACGGCGACTTTGAGATTGATTTTGTGGGGACATTCGGCAAATAACAGCAAATGAGTTATTTCACTTCTGAAAATAAACGTATCAAAACAAAAAAGTCCTCATAGAGCACAAGTTCTTTCTCAGCCAGGAAAGGATATTTTCAGGACTTGACCGTAACTGCCAGACAGGTTACAGAGATCCAATTCCTCTTTGTTAAGAAAAGCAAAGCCTCTTTCCAGTTATCAGGATTTGTTCCTTAGGAAAGGGTAAAAAAAAGGAAGAAGGAAGTGGGAGCCCAGGGTCATGACCTTTAGGTCCAGATGTGGAGAGGCTCGGATAACAAGCCATTCCCTACCACAAGGAAGCAAGAATTCTCTGGGTTGTGATGGTCAGAGGAGCCCATTCAAATTTGGGAATGAATGGTCTAGGTCCTCCAATTTAACTAATTCCCTAGCCACTCCATTTTAGGATATAAAAGGCTCTTAGTGCCATAAATATGCAGAAAAAGAAGGGGAATTGTCAATATAGCTATTTCCAAACTCTGAGTTCACTAAACGTTTAGTTAAGAGAATAGAAATCTATAATACCAGTCTCTTAGCCAGAATATATTTTCTTTTTTTTATTAGAGAAGTTATAGGTTTACAAAAAAAATCATGCAAAAAATATAGATTGCTATATACTCCCTATTATTAACGCCTTGCATTAGTGTGTTACTTTTGTTACAGTTGATGAAAGAATACTATTATAACCATAGTCCATGGTTTACATTAGGGTTCACTGTGGTATACAGTCCTATGTTTGTTTTTATCAGAACAGATTTTCCATATGAAATTAGAAGATTAAAAAAAAAAATAGAAGAAGTGGTCAGAAACTAATCTTGCAAGACATATCTAGGAAAATTAATCATAATTCTCTACTGAGAAAAACTTAGGTTGGGAGACAGAGTGTGACTGATGAAGAGACTGATTTCTGAAGTCAAATAGGCCTGGATTCAACTCCTGGCTCTCTTTCCTCACTTATGTGTCTTTGGGAAAATTCCTTTACCTTTTTAACCCCTTTTCTCTGCAGAATGGAGAGCATAACAAGTTGTTTATCTATTTTAAATAAAAAATATGGAGTTCCTCAAACAATATATACCAGACAAGTAAATGCTAAATAAAGTATTAAATTTGTTTTCTAATCAGTTAAAATAGGCCTTTACCATAAAAATCATTTTATATAGGGGCAACGTGATAGTAATCTACACTTTGACCCGACCAAGCCACATGCCTTTCCCTGAACTTGCATGCATTTTTTAAATGCCTCAATGCTTTTAGACACTATGCCTTTTGCCTGGAATGAATACACTCCCACCACCCCCTTCTCTGCCAAATTATTATTGTTATTATTATTGTGTTTTTACATCACAGTTCCATGCTAGCTCCTCTTCTCTGGATGCTTTTCCTATCCCCTCCACCACCAAAGGCTGTCTCCTGAGCTCCTAGAGTGCTTTACAGGGATTTCTTCTGCAGGACACACCATACCCCAAATTGTGACTGCCTGGGTTTCCTTCTCTCATTTTACTGTGTCTCTAGCCATGCTGTACAATATGGTAGACACTAGACTCATGTTTTAAGTTAATTAAAAATAAATTAAAATAAAAATTCAGTTTCTCAGTCACATTAGCCACATTTCAAGTGCTCAAAAGCCACTTGTGGTGAGTGACTACTGTAGCAGACAGCATAGAATAGAACAATTCCATCATCCCAGAAAGCTCTAATCTCTCAAGCAGGGACCATGTCTTGTTTGTAAACGAGTGACTATATCAGCAAATATAGACATGTTTATACATACTCTTTTGGCTGAATGAAAAAATATTATTCATTACTGTTTAAACCTACAAGAGTACAAATATAAAATACTTCGCATGAAGGCCATCATATAGCAGGTATTGAAAAAAGGGTGCTTAATAATATGAAGGAATTCGTTAAGAAGTCCTATTTCTTACCATCTAATAATTCATAAAGCTATTCTGGCAGCAAACCATTAAAGAGATTTTATGTTAAGGGACATTACTTCAAAGGGTGAATGTTCAGTCCTATTTGATAGTTTGGTTGTCTAACTTGGCTAGTCTTGCTAAATCTACTTGCTTCTTAATCTGAGAACCAAAGCATAATCCTTTCATGTGAAACTGAAAATTAGCTCTGCTGATAATTAGACTGCAATGTCCCTGCAGACACAGATAAGGCCAATGACACAGCCAACAGAAAATGACATTTCTCCTAAGACCACATAGAGCTGCAAAATCACTCCTTTTGAATGATTGCTGCTTTTCACCAATGACTTCCCTAGTCCCCCTTTGTTCCTCCACCATTTTGTAAAAGATTGCTGAGATACCCAATTACTAAACTGCCTGTTTCATGATACCACCCAATCCATTGTTAGTCCTCTCTTCCCCAGACTCTCCTTAGAACCTTCCAGCATAGGTCCAAACCCTCCAAAAACACCTTTATCTTACTGAGATGACCCCGCAGCTTCCCTGCTGTGCTCTCAGTCTTTATGCATCAATCAACCTGATTGACTTCAGTAGCATTCCTAGGGGTCTTTACATGTGACCAAACTTCAGAACCTATCCTGCAACAGCATTTATTTCACCCCATAAAATTTCCCATAGCAGAAATCAACAGAATGCCATTTGCTCATCTAATTTTTGATGAACCAACTAAGTTTATCAATGGAATATTATTCAGCCACAAAAAGGAACAAAGTCTTATTCATGCTACAACATGGATGAACCTTGAAAACACTATGTTAGGTGAAAGAAACCAAACCCTGTATGACTCCATTTATGTGAAATGTCCAGACTAGGCAATTCCATTGAGAAGAAAATATTTAATAGTTGTCAAGGGCTGAGGGAAGGGGAGAATGGGGTATAGGGTTTCTTTTTGGAGTAATGAAAATGTTCTGTCATTTGATGGTGTTGATATTTGCCCAAAATCACTGAATTGCACACTTTAAAAGGACAAAATTTATGGTGTGTGAATAATATCTCAAAAAAAATAAATAATAACTAAGTTTCTGCTTTCACTTGGAAGTACAGTATTCTGTACAAGTGTCAGAGCCAGCTTTACCTTCTTCAGAGAAGGTCAAATGGGGCTTCAGTCTCTTAAAGTAAGCTCATTAAATACACGTTGGATAAAATCACTTACGGACTCAGTAGCACCTAACAAAGTAAAAAATTCTACCTTGTCTTTATTTTTATTCCTTCCTAGTCTGTTTCCGTCTGACTGTTGCTTCCACCTTTTTCTCTAAAGCCCATCAGTTGTGTATCTTTTGAAATTTTATCATAAAACTGCCCCAGCAGGTAATATTAACTTTTGGAATGCTACTCCTCAGTTAAAACCAGTGTATAAATACAGCTTCTCTAGTCTGTTTGTCCCCACCTTACCAAAAATACATATCCCAGGACGGTATTGTGCACAGAATAGTTAAACAGGGATGCTCAGGAGTTACTGTGTTGGCACAAGTCTAACACGCGTGCCAAACAGGATGTATTAATACATCCTCTAAGCAATGGGGGATCCACTTTCAACTGGAACACAAATAGAAATGATACTTCCCTCAGAAAAGGTTTAAAACACCCCTCCTATTGCCACAGTGCACGAAGCATGTTCATCTCACAGAGAGAAAAAGGGCATCTAACCAAAAGACCACTGAAAAGAAAGAACACAAAATAGCATTATTAACTGGTAACACAGAGAACTAGCACTGGGCAAAGCATGTTCACGGGAAGGAAAACCCTCTACAGAAACCTAGTGTGGGGAAATGGTATTTAAAGATTTGACTATGAGCAAGGAAATCAGTGAAAAACAAGGGCTTTTCTATATTTCTAAGTAAAGCTTAGACATTCCAGAACAGAATGCTTGTGACTGTGCAATGTGGGGCATAAAGAAGAGAGTTCAACCCAGATGGTGACAGAGAATGCTCTTGACTACTCAGTAAGGCCAATCACCAACTTCTTAGAGAGGAAGAAATGGGAAATAATATCAAGATCCATCCTGTACCCTTTATAGTTCACGTTACATAAATATTCAGAGTAAACTATGCAGACCAGTAATTCTTATTTCAGAGCATGGGTTTTGTTTTTCTGAACACGTCTTTCAGCCTTCTTGATGTCACTACACAGAGAAACATGGGGTGTGGTGGTGGTTTCAGGGCCGCAGAAATCCCACAATGCACACCTCACCCCCAAAAGTGGTCTCTCTTACGTTACTCTTACGTTCCCTAGTGAAATGCATGAATTTAACCCTATAAGGGAAGCCTAAGGGACCGCCTACCTCATTATTTTGTCTAATGTCGGCACTGATTTACAAATCCAGCATTTTAATTTTAATACAGAGTCACCATGTCCACAGTATTTTCAGGTAGCATGGCCTCCTTCCTCCCTCCCTCCCTTAGCAGCATGAAGGAATAAGAAAAAATAAAGATGATATGGGCTGTCCCTCACTATTCATTCAACCAACAAATATTAAGTACCAAGTACTGCACCAGGTTTTGGAATACAAAAGAGAAACAGCACTTACTCTGTCAGGGTGAAACAAGCATGGAAAGGGATATGCCCTGGATGTCTCTAACACAGTCAGGTGTGTGTAGAGATCGGGGCGGGGAGCACATTCCGGGCCAGCAGAGGGAACAGTGTGTCCAAACTCACTGAGGTGTGAGAAAGCGTGGGTTCTAGGAACAATAGTCAAGACTTTGTACAGCTAGAGAATAGCCTGGGGGGAGTGGGACGGAGATGGAACAGGCCCAGATGATCACTGGTGATCAACTGGCTGAAGAAGACAGTAGAATATTGGCCTAGAAATAGTTTTTAGTTGATGACACCAGTGAGATGGATATAGATAACTACATTTGTAGAATAAACTGCTTGGTTGGACATAAATCTTACTACCAGCAGGACAACCATTGCTGATAATAAAGCACTTTTAAGAGGGAAAATCTCATTATGTAAACAACAGCGAATCCTATTGACCTGCCCAAGTCTGCTAAGCGTTACATGTCTTGAGCCTACAGTAAAGCTTCACCATAAACTTGAGATGTTCTATCTAAATGAACTTCTGTTTTTTGTTGTTTTCTTGGGAGGATGGGGTGGGGTGGGGGTGGGGAGTAGAATCCAAAACACAATTTAGAAAAGGGGAATGGAGCCATCTTCATCTTCCCAGTCATCTTCACATTCTAGTTAAGGATTAGATAAGCATTTACAAAAACTGTAATTTTTTTAAGTAACAACATTTATATTAAATACAGCATTGGCAATAAAAGTGATTTAAATACCAAAAGATGACTCATCCATTTCATAGAAAATAAAAGCAACCTACCTGAAAACTGAAAAACAAAACAAAAAAAGCTTATTTTGTCCTTGAAAGGATCCATTCGCATTCATTGATGCCCCCCACTCCTCTCTTTTTTGGGGGCTACATTTGAAAGGTAATTATAGAGATTTATTTGGTAGTTGAATGAAAAGGTAGGATAGGAAACCAGGTGTTCGTGCAATTACATTTTCCACAAAAACACTTCAAGGCTGAAGCACACTTTATCGATTCCACTTTCCAGGAGCCAGGAAACAGCAGAGCTTCTGACAGCAAATCACAAAGCCAGAGCGGTCAGTCGCTAGTAAACCCTTCCAGTCCAGCCTGATCTAGTCATTGTAGTCCGTGAGCTGTTGGTTCTGAGTAAAGTAGCTCTGATAGAGCCCTTCTTGCATTTTCTACAAACACTATGCATTGTCAACAGGAAAACCTCCATGCCCTCCTAATTCTGGAGGCAATTAGGAGCAACCAAGAATGTAGCCTGTTGCTACGGTAATGGCACACCACCATCACACATCACCCATGGACAAATATACACAATTCTGATTTAATTGCCTAGATAAAGCAGAAAATAATCCAGGTTATCATGGTGACTGTACTTTTATCATGCAGGTAAACATGGCTTATTCCCCTTCCTATGCTAAATCAAGGGCAAGACTGAATGCAGAGTAAACTGGAACCAACCTACACACAATAATTATTTAAGCCAATATCAGTAAAATGGTAATAAAATAATTTAATAGTTAATAGTGCTATTATAAAAATGTGCTTTTATCAATTATAACAAATGTACCACTCTAGTGCAAGATGTTAATAATAGGTTATATATGGGAACCTTGTATATTATGCATGATTTTTCTCTAAATCCACAACTTCTCTAGTAGAAAAAAGACATTATCTAAACTATAGACCTTGGTTAGTAGCAATGCTTCAAAACTGGTTCATCAATTGTAATAAATGTATCACACTAATATAAGATGTTATTAATAGGGGAAAATGTGGGAGGGGGAGGAGGTGAGGTATATGGAAATCCCCTGTACTTTTGATTTAACTTTTCTGTAATCTAAAACTTCTCTTTAAAAAAGTTTATTATTTTTAAAAAAGACATTATCAAGAGAGTGAAAACACCTACAAAGTAGGAGAATGATTTGCAAATAATATATCCTATAAGGTTTTAATATCTACAACATATAAAAAAAAACTCTTACAAATCAACAACAAAAAGATAAACAACCAATTAAAAAATGGGCAAAGGACTTGAATAGACATTTCTCCAAAGAAGATACATAAATGGCCAATAAGCACATGAAAAGATGGTCAATATCATATTCATTAGGGAAATGCAAACCAAAACCACAATGAGATACCACTTCACATCCACTAGGATGGATAGAATTAAAAAAACAGAAAATAACGAGTATTGGTGAAGATGTAGAGAAACAGGAATCTTTATACATTGCTAGTAAGAAAGTAAAATGTTGTAGACACTGTGGGAAAAGTTAGGTGGTTCCTCAAAAAGTCAAATATAGAATTGACATATGACCCAGAAATTCCACTTTTAGGTATGTAACTAAGAGAAATGAAAGCATATGTCCACACAGAAACTTGTACACAAATGTTTCTAGCAGCATTATTCATAATATCCAAAAGGTGGAAACAATCCAAATGCCCATCATGGATGAATGAAGAAATTGTGGCATATCCATAAAATGGAATATTACTCAGCCATAGAAAAGAATGAAA